>PITA01019100.1:0-38539 GCA_004023965.1 Spilogale gracilis | reverse complement strand
TGTGGATCAACCAGGAAATCAAAGAAGAACTGAAACACTTCATGGAAACCAATGAGAATGAAGACACATCGATCCAAAACCTATGGGATACAGCAAAGGCAGTCCTAAGGGGGAAATTCATAGCCATCCAAATTTCACTCAAAAAAATGGAAAAATCCCAAATACACTAACTCTCATTACACCTTAAAGACCTGGAAAATCAACAACAAATTAAACCAACCCCCCACACAAGACAGGAAATAATTAGGATTAGAGCAGAGATGAATGAATCAGAAACTAGAGATACAGTAGAACACATCAACAAAACTAGAAGCTGGTTCTTTGAAAGAATCAATAAGATCGATAAACCGTTGGCTAAACTAATCCAAAAGAAAGGGGAGAAGACCCAAATTAATAAAATTATGAATGAAAGGGGAGAGATCACGACTAACACCGAGGAAATAGAAACAATCATCAGAAATTACTATCAACAATTATATGCCAATAAGTTCAATAACCTAGAAGGGATGGATACATTCCTAGAAACCTATAAACTCCCAAGACTGAAACAGGAAGACATTGACAATTTCATCTAGTAATGAGATTGAAGCAGTGATCAAAAACCTCTCCCAAAACAAGAGTCCAGGACCAGTGGATTCCCTGGGGAATTCTACCAAACCCTCAAAGAAGAAATAACACCTATTCTTCTGAAGCTCTTTCAAAAAAGAGAAACAGAGGGAAAACTTCCAGACTCTTTCTATGAAGCCAGCATCACTCTAATCCCCAAACCAGACAAAGTCCCCCTCAAAAAGGAGAACTTCAGACCAATATCTCTGATGAATATGGATGCCAAGATTCTCAACAAGATCCTTGCTAACAGGATCCAACAATACATTAAAATGATTATCCACCATGACCAGGTGGGGTTTATCTCAGGGATGTAAGGTTGGTTCAACACTCACAAATCAATGAACGTGATAGAACAAATCAATAAGAGAAGAGAGAAGAACCACATGGTACTCTCAATTGCTGCAGAAAAGGCATCTGACAAAATACAGCATCCGTTCCTGATCAAAACTCCCCAAAGTATAGGGATAGAGGGAACATTTCTCAACCTCATAAAATCTATCTACGAAAAACCCACAGCAAATATCATTCTCAACGGGGAAAAACTGACAGCCTTCCCTCTGAGATCAGGAACAAGACAAGGATGCCCACTCTCACTACTACTGTTCAACATAGTGTTAGAAGTCCTAGCAACAGCAATCAGACAACAGAAAGAAATAAAAGGTATTCAGCTTGGCAGAGAAGAAGTCAAACTCTCTCTCTTTGCAGATGACATGATACTCTATGTGGAAAACCCAAAAGACTCTACCCCCAAACTACTAGAACTCATACAACAATTCAGTAACATGGCAGGATACAAAATCAACGCACAGAAACCAGTTGCATTCTTATACACTAACAATGAAAATATAGAAAGGGAGATCTGTCAAAACAATAAATAAAATCTTTAATCATAAAATAAAATCTTTAAAAAACTAAAATCAGGAATATTAAAATTCACTTTTTTTTTTCTGCCTAGTTCCTGACAAATATTAGACTATAGAGCTTTTGGAGAAGCTGAGTATGTTCCTAAGATGGGCTATAGATTTCTTTTATCTTTTTATTCTTTTTTATTCTTGTTTTTATTTTAGCTTGACAGGAACTAGGAATGTCGGTGCAGGAAAGTTAAACCTTACCACCAACCTAACTGTAGTGTTATTTTAATCTATAGAGGAGCAGGGCTCCCAGTAGAAATGGATTGTTCAGCCTGAGGGGGGCATTCAGCTATCCTGTGGTGTCTGGTGTTCCTAGGTAAATTGTGTGCTCTGCAGCCAGTTGCTCCAGATTGCTCACCTGAATGGTGTGTATCTGCTGGTCGAAAACCCAAGAGTGCAGTGTGGTGTCGTAGCGGTGCTGGTGGAGCAGCCTCTAGTGCTAGGGCCTCTAGTCAAAGAGGTTGTTAGGTTGGACTTAGAAATAAATTAGCACAACATTGATTGTAATAATAATTCTACTTTCTGATTATATGATCCATTTCATTCTTAGTGCAGGGTTAGAATTCCCAGCTTCATATAAGTAGAAACAACTGATTTTTGTATTTGGAAAAAGTACTGTATAGTTTTCCCAATTATCTACATAACAAACTATCCCAAGCCTTAGTACCTTACAACACCTATTTCTTATATTTCATTCTTCTCTGGATAAAGTGAGCACAGTTGGTTAGATTTCAGATAGGGTTTCTCATTTTGCTACAGTCAGATATGGGTAAGAGCTGCAGTCCTCTGAAGGTTCTGCTGGGCTAGGCATAGCAGCTAAAATGGCTCACTCATATAGCTCCAGTAAGCCTACTGGAGTGTCTCTTTGTGGCCTCTCCATGCAGCTTTTGCTTTTCACAGCATGATAGCTAGGTTCTGAGAGCAAACCTCCCAGAAGGAACATGTATTCCAAGAGGTAGGAGGCTGAAGCAGCCAGACAAGTGAAGGGCTGCTTCTAGAACTAGCTTTAACTCTCTGCTCTTGTGTTCGATAAGTTAGAGCAGTCTCAGAGTCTGTCCAGATTCAAAAGTGTGAAGAAACAGATTTCATCTCATACTGGAGGAGTGTGACGGTCACATTTTTGCAGGATAGTACTTGGGAGGGATTGTAATCATCTTTGGACAGTACAATCTGCTAAAAAAAACTCTTGATTAATAATTGTTTAATACTTTAAAAGACTATGTTAGTATATTCTGGCATTGATCTTACATATGTGTGCATGTATATGTTACATAAATATTTTGTGTATATGCATTTGTGTATATATTTGTGCATAGATATACTACATGCACATACATATATGTACATACATACTTGATATTTCAGTATCAGTATACATCATTACATTTGGCTTAAAAATATACATAACCACACTTTTAATTAGTGTTCACAAATTTCAAAACCATCTGACAGTTGAACTACCTATCTCCTGCTGAGATTATGTTACCACTCCCTATGAAACTGTTTTAATCTTCTCTGTTCTCAAATCTCTAACACCCCCTCCCACCCTATTCACTCTCAGCTGATGACCTTACTTCTTGTTTCCTTGAGAATAAGACACTAGAGGAAAAATGTAGTTCTCCTGTCACCAAATCTCCCAAATGCTTTGTCATTATCTGAATTCTTTGTGTTTCCTCTGTGACAACATATAGAATATCCAGCCTTAATGGAGCCTTCCTTTTGACTTGGGACCTATCTCTTCTTGGCTACTGAAGGACTTAACACCAGCATCATCAAATTTTTTTCTTTCCTAAATCATACCCATCAGTATAAAAATAGCCTGAAATTTTGTCTCATTTAAAAACAAAAACAAAAATCTCCCCTGATTGCACCACGCTGGTCTACTACCTCATTTCTGTGCTTCCAGTTAATGAAAATTCTGCAAAAGAGCTATGTGTACTCTGTTCCCATTCCCTTCTCTTCCATTACTTTTGAATTAAAAACTGCCCTTATAGAAGTCAGTGATGGCCACCACAATGCCAAATGTAGTGGCTAACTCTCAGTCTAGATTTTATTTAACCTCTCAGTGCATTTGACAGTCTTCCTTAAAACCCTATATTCTAATTAATTAATTAATTAATTAATTGAAATAAAATAAAAAATAAAACCCTATATTCAATACACTCCTGCTTTTCCTGTCATCTTACTGCTTTTTCCTTCTTAGTTTCCTGTACTAGATAGTCCTTGCTTTCCTGGCCTCTTAAATGTTGGAACTCAATTTCAAACCTAGCATGTCCAAATTAAACCTTGTTTCCTTCCTCCAGACATGCTCCCCAGGCCAGGAAAAAAGAATAATCCTTGTCTCCATTCATATCCCACATCTAATCCATCAGCCGATCCTGACAGCTCTATATATGAAACATGACTAATCTCCCAAGTCCTCACAATTTACATTACCATTCTTACCTTTCTTTAATCAACTATCATCCTGTGGATTGTTGTAATAAATAGCCTCCTGACTGGAACCACTGCTTTCCTCTTTGCTTTTTCATGGTTTATTTTCACTCAGAGTGATGCTTTCAGGCTTTAAGTCCTGTCACATCACTGTTCTGCTCCCTATCTCCCGTGACTTCCCTTCTTGCTTGGAACGAAAGCCGAACCCTTTCACATGGCTTACTCAAAAGTCCTGCCTAATCTGGTCCCTGTTGTCTCTCTGACTGAATCACCACCACTCTCCCCCTTGTTCACTTTGCTGCAGGTACACTGACCTCTCTCTTCTCCATGAACATGCCAAGTCCAATTCCACAGCAGGGCATTTGTTCTTGCTGTTTCTTATGTCTCTAAAACTTCCCCAATTTTTTTTTCCAAGTTTTTATTTAAATTCTGTTAGCTAACTGTGTCATAAACTCCCCAGTTTTCCCAAATGCTATCCCCTTATTTCATTCAGATTCCTACTAAAGTTCCACTTCCAAAGAAGCCTTTCCCTGACCACCCTACCTTCCCCCACGCCCCAGCCAATCCACCACTGGCCACCTCCTGAGTCTACTCTATTTAATTTTCTTTTTAGAACTAATCACCACCATTTTGTATTTGTCTCTGGTCCATCTCTGCTGTCTAGAATGAAACCATGAAAGTAGGGTCTTTGGATCACAACAAAGTGATAGCACTCATCAGGTGCTCCATAAACATTTGTAAATCAAGTGAATGAATAAATGCTTATGTGTGTATGCAATAGATTACTGTGTATGGTTTGATGGGAAAATAATTTCCTATTTTAAACTTAGATAGGTAGCCCTGTTTTATCAAAAAGAAATGCATTTGCTGGAAGCAAAGACCACATTGCCTTTATTGCTCACCTTAAGATCTCAATTTTCCAGATGATATAATTTGCTTAGGCCTTGTTACTTGAACTGGCAAGAATTTGTGAGTTCTGCCCTTCTGTCAGCATTGTGTGCCATCAGGGTACTTAACTTTTCTTTGTATGATCATCAAGTGAAGAAAGGGCCGCATGCTATTTGAAATTATGTCATTAGAGCATGATTCCTAAGGTCTTCTACTTAAAAATAATTTCTTTATGAGATGGACCTTTAAAGGTCTCATGCTCCATTAGATGATTTCTAAGTAGCATGAGGTCCTGAATGTTGTAATCATAAGATCACTGCCACCTAAGAATATTAGCTGACTGTGCTAGTTTGTAATTTGCTTTTTGTTAATTTTATTTATAGTTACTTTACTTAAGTTTATTTTGGCAAGGTCTTTTTAGGGGAAATTCCAGATAGGGGCTTTCCAGTTTAACCCTGTGGTACATATTGATCTGACCTTAAAGAGCATTCTTTTTTTTTTTAATACTTTATTTTATTTTTTCAGTGTTCCAAGATTCATTGTTTATGCCCCATACTCAGTACATTCTTTATAATTAAGTTACATTCCAAGACTTCTTTTTTTTGGAACGGGGGGGGGGCTCAAGATGGCAGAAGGCTTCTAATTATCATATAAAATCATGCTTCTCTATAACAGTAACAGAAACCTGAACATTTCTAAATCAGCTTGCACTTGTGAGCAAATAAGACTTTAGTTTTTAAATCTATATTCTTAAGTAAATCCTTTTCTTCAAGTATCTACTGTCATTGCATTTACATTTTTTATCTATAAGGCTGAAACCCTTATGATATCCATAATTAAGTTCATTAAGATGTTTCCACTTCCTGGAGACCCAGGATCGAGTCCCACTTCAGGCTCCCTGCTCGGCAGGAAGCCTGCTTCTCCCTCTCTCACTCCCCCTGCTTGTGTTCCCTCTCTGGCTGTGTTTCTCTCTGTCAAATAAATAAAATCTTTAAAAAAAATGTTTAAAAAGATGTTTCCACTTAACTCTTTTTTTTTAACTTTAAATTTATTTTATTTTTTCAGTATTCCAAGATTCATGGCCCATGCCCCACACCCAGTGCTCCATGCAATACATGCCCTCAGTACCCATCACCAGGCTCTCCCGTCCCCCTACCCCCCTCCCTCCAAGTCCCTCAGTTTGTTTCTGTGTCCACAATCTCTCATGTTTTGTTTCTCTCTCTGAATTACCCTACTTCCCATTTCCTTTCCTTCTCCTACTGTCCTCTATATTACCCCCTATGCACTACAAGTAAGTGAAACCATGTGATACTTGACTTTTTCTACTTGGCTTATTTCACTCAGCATAATCTTTTCCAATCCACTTAACTCTTATAAAGGTGACACTTTTTATTAAACTGAAAAGACTAGAAAGCTGTGACACTAGGGACACATATTGTTTACAAAAGCTAATTAAAGCTAGATGAGGCCTGGAAACCTGGAGTAAATGTTACTCCAGAGACTGTGGTTTTTTACTGAAACTTTAATTCCTTCAAAGTAGGGCAAGTGATTCTCTCTCTGCCTTCCCCAACTTGAGTATCCCTCCTAGAGAAACCAGAGATGTTATATTTAGGAACTTTTGATAGAGGAAACAGCTCGAGGCTTCTGTTTAACTTTTTGTTCTGTTTAAGTTTAGTAACAAAGATTGCTGGAAAATGAATTGTCCAGAATGGAGTAGAGATAAATTGTTATACTTTGCATGATCCAGATCAATTATATTACTTGTTAGACGTCATTATATTAAAGAAATTTTTAGACAGTAGAAACTAAGGACTTTGTTTTAAGATTCTTAAATATGCTCCTCTTTACATTGCCTTTTATAGAGTAGAGAAATGAGCACTTTTCATAGTTTAACTATTTCTTTTTTCATTCTCTTTTCATATCCCTTTTTCATTTCACCCAACACCAAAAATGCCCTTTCAGAAACACAAAGTAGATCTTTTCTACAAGCTACGCCATGTGATGAATGAACTTATTGACCTTCGAAGGCAGCTACTGTCTGGTCACCTTACTCAGGATCAGGTGCGGGAGGTTAAGCGGCATATCACCGTGCGCCTGGACTGGGGTAATGAGTAAGTATATCATTTGGGCATTTCAGTTACATTTATGTTAACTCAGTTCTGCAGTTGTGCATACCAGTAAATGCAGAAGAGAAATATTTGAGAAATATCACTGCCTCTGTATAATGAGACATGGAGAAGAGACCAATCAGATTTTGCAATCAAATCTGAAAACTTGAAGTTAGTGGTTTAGAAATGAGTCCGATTATATTTGAAAAAGGCAAAAGCCATAACAAAATAGCTGTCAAGTAAATTGCAGTTATCCCACCTTCATTAATAACTTTTTCTCAGCAAAATGTATATGTGTATTGAGGAGTATTTATATGTCCATTGTAATAAACATAAAAATTAGGAATGTAGTTCCATTCCCTTACCTTCTTTCCCTTCTACCTTCCCTCTCTCCTCTTCTTTCTCTCCCAGCTTCTCTGTATCATTTTCTCTCTTTTCTCCCCCATACTCCACTTCTTTCCTCCCCCACTCTTTCTCTTCTTTCCATTTTTCGCTCTACTCCAAGTGGAAAATAAAAAAAAAACTTGAATGAAAAATTTGTATATCTATCATTATTAAAGAAAAAAAAAGACCTATTGCCCCCCAGAATTGATAGGACTATTCTCTGGTTCTCACTCGAACTAACCCTTTAGAAATTTTTCCTTCTTACTTTGAAAGAAGAAATGGTATACTGTAGAAATAAAGCCACTTTGTACATTAGGTTTTGTAAAAGAGGCTTGTTCCACATAGTAGCTGAGCACTGATAACTGTATCCATTGTTCCTGAGAGTTCCACACTTCTTATCCCACTACACTTTTATAAGTGCCATAAAATACTGAAGCTTAGTATGTATATTGACATGTGGGAGATGCACAATCAGTGTTTATGTTTTAATTGATATAAGTAAATTTTTTGTTTTTTTGTTTTTTATGTTTTAATTGATATAAGTAAATATTAATCATATATTATTCTAAATTTTTATGCCTTTTCAATAATCCCTTACACAGACATCATAGCTCTGCTTTGTCAGAACTTGTGTCAGTGGGGTGCCTGGGTGGCTCAGTTGGTTAAGCAACTGTCTTTGGCTCTGGTCATGATCCCGGGGTCCTGGCATCGAGCCCCACATTGGGCTCCCTGCTCGTCAGGAAGCCTGCTTCTCCTCCTGCTTGTGTTCCCTCTCTAGCTGTATTTCTCTCTCTCAAATAAATAAATAAATAAAACCTTTAAAAAAAAAACCTGTGTCAGAAGCTGTTAATAACAGTTATTAATTACTGAGTACATCTACTTGAATCACTTTGGCAAGTGCATGGTCTAACATATGCATTTTTTTTTCAAAAGATTTATTTATTAGAGAGAGGGGGGAGCACATGTGCAAGTTGGGGGAGGGACCAGGAGAGAAAAGCCTTGAGCAGATTCCCCATGGAACATGATGTGGGGCTCCCACAACCTGTATGATCATGACTTGAACTGAAGCAGAAAGTCAGATGCTTAATACACTGAGGCGCCCCTAACATATGCACGGTTATAATGAAATGCTATTATGCTCTTCCAGGACAAGAGCTTTATTTTACCTGGTGAGGACACTGAGACTTCAAAGTACTTTGTCCGTTGTTGCATAGTGAGTGGCAGAACTGGTTTTTATACCCAGACTGATCCCAAAACCCATATACTTTATGCAGGACCTTACCATCTCTCTGATTATTTTTAAGTGTGAGTCTTAAACACAAGCAAATTATTGCCTGTATTTCTAGTCTATGGGTTATTTGATCTCTGTTCTAGTCTCCTAGTGTGAACACTGTATGTCCCATAGTATATATCTGATTTAACATTGAATTAGAACTTTTCAAGGATAGAAAGTAAACTGGTATTATACTCTTTTATTTAGAGTTTAAATTAAATGCGGAGTTCTCCACATCTATATGACAACAATTTTTATTTTGTTTTCTGAGATTAAGAATTTTTATTTATTTATTTTATTTAATAGTAAAAAACCTGAAGGCCGGAGTCAAGCAGAATTGTATACACCAATGTTCGTAGCATTATTCACAATAGCCAAAAAGGTGGACACAATCCTGATGTTGACTGAATAGATGGATGGATAAAGAAAATATGGTATATACCTAACAATGAAATATTATTGAGCTAGACACAAATGGTGTGTTCCACTTACATGAAGTACCTACTCTAGGCAAAATCACAGAGACAGGAAGTAGAAAGAGATTACCAGGGAGTGGGGGGAGGAAGAAATAGGAGTAATTGTTCAATAGGTACAGAGTTTCTGTTTGAAATAATGAAAATGCTCTGGAAATAGATAGTGGTGAAGGTTGCACAATGTGTGGATGCAATTAACACCAATTAACTTAAAAAATGGTTAAAATGGAAACTTTTGTATTATACATATTTTACCACAGTTTTCTAAAAACTGAAAACAAAGAGTTAGTGCAGAATTGTAATTATAACTCCAAATCTGCTCATTACAAACTAGGTTTGCTTCATTTTTAAGTAAATGTCCTCAATTAGACCTTTAATGTAACATGTACTATTAAATGTTTACCATTAACTGTTTAAAAAAAAGAATTCTTATTTATTTGTCAAAAAAAATTGAAGATCCCAGAATTAAATTTATATGGCTTATACTTGTTGGCCTGTTTGCATATGTGTAAACTCATTCCATAAGTAAAAATTTAAAAATTACATCATGTAAAAATCAGAACTTAAAATGTTGTGCTCTTATATTTTTTAGACACTGAAATACGGGAAGGGCATAAAACAAAGTTGTACTCAAATGAACTAGCCATTATCTCGTATAAGTCTCCTATTCAAAGAATAAGTCAGTTAATTACATCCTCACCAATGGAATTTTAAAACAATTTGTCTGGCAATATAATTTCAATACGTTAATATTTTCAACACCTTCCATAAAAATGTTGCTAAAAGTTTCTTCTCGTTCTAATCTTATCACTATTACAGTATACCTAAGTTAAACTTGTGTTAACCCAGGACCAACACAACTTAATTGATCTTTGCCTTAGAAAAATATCTAAGTAAGAAAGGCTTTATTCATAGAATAATTTTTTTTAAAGATTTTATTTATTTATTTGACAGAGAGGTAGATCACAGGTAGGCGGAGAGGCAGGTGGAGAGAGAGGAGGAAGCAGGCTCCCTGCTGAGCAGAGAGCCCGATGTGGGCCTCGATCCCAGGACCCTAAAATCATGATCTGAGCCAAAGGCAGAGGCTTTAACCCACTGAGCCACCCAGGCGCCCATTCATAGAATAATTTATAAGATTTTTATATTTCTTCTTTAGGAAGAAAGTACAGATTTAATATGGTATAAACATTTTACAAGTTTTTGTTGAATTAGAATGATGCTTCTGTAGATTGTGTCAAATGAAATAATTCATATCTTTTTATTCTGAAGTCTCAACACTAGATACAAATCACCAATAAATATATAATTTCTAATTCTTATACTGTCTTTCTCTCCCTCTGTCATAGTCTCTCTACTCCCTCTCTCTTTTGTATCCTCTCCCTCATATTTTCTGTACATCCTAACCCACCTATCTCCCTTTCTTCCCCCATAGTTTATATCCTTCCCAAAGGGATTGATTTTCAAGGAAGAAGCACAAGTTTGAGGTGTAGTATGCAGAAAATACTGCCACCCTCTCCTTCATGCCAACAGGTTTCCTCTGAGTAGATTTTTAGCTAGGACTCAGAAGGGCTTATGGTTCCGTACTTTCCCTTTAAGGACGTGGTGATATTTTCCAGCTTTGGGACACCTGAAATTAGCAGAAGTTTCCAACAACTTTTCTTAGAATTTTTCTGGTACAGGGTGTTGTGTCCGTCAATTAGTACCTTGCTATATCCAAGAAGTCTGAGATTACGATGTTTAAAGTGTGCATGTGTCAAAATCCTTCCATGAAGTTATGTTCGGATGTATAATTCACCAGTCCATATGTTTCCTTCTGGATTGATATATTTGCCCAAAATCATCCCTCAAACTATTATGACTGAATTGATTATAGTCACTTATTAGTATTTAACTTTCATGGTTATTAGTAGAAAGATAGCAGGTATGGTGGAAATACCATAGGCTCAGAGTTAGACAGACATAGTTTGAGACAAGTCCACCTTCATAGTCCACTTCATTAACCTCTCTGGACTTCAGTTTCCTCAATTATAAAATGGATCTAATACTATCTATATCCCATATTGCTTAAAGATGATATATAGAAATGCCTATCCCAAGTAAATGTTCAGTAAAGGGTAGCTATTATTATTTATGTCTTATTATATTATTATATAAATATAAATAAATCATGCTTTCATTAGCGTAGTTATTATCTATATGCTCTTTTTACTGTAAGTATTAGAAAAAACCAGTACATACAGGAAATCTTTTGTTGTTGTTATTGTGTTTAAATTCAGTTAGCTAACATATAGTACATTGTTAGTTTTTGGTATAGTGTTCAACGATTCATTAGGTACATAGAGGAAATCTTAATATCTCTAGCCTATCTCAACCAATTTCGGGGGAGAACTAAGTCCTGTTAACTTAAAATATCCATTGTTTAAAAATAATTAACTTCAAATTATTTTTTATGTTCTGTGGTTCAGATGAGGAATCACAGAAGAAAAAGATACAATGGAAAATAAAATATAGAGCATTCTAAAGAAATATAAAATTCAAAGAATTTGATATGGAGATTCAGGGCCTTTAAAGAGGTGTGCCTGAAAGAATGTAGGACCAGGAGTATCTCTTATTCAGTGTTGTGTCCCTAAGTTCAGCATGAACCTAGCACAGAGTAGGTGTTAATAAACGTTTACTCAATTATTAGAATGAATGAGTGACCAATGGCAGGTGGTGAGACAACACTGTTTTTGTGAAGACTATTCACCTAAAATAGTAAGACCATTTTTGAAAACTCAGCTCCATACTTCGTCTGTAAATAGATATATATAGATGTATACCTCCTGCTTGTGTCCATCTGTTCAGGAGTCTCTTTCAGACATTTCATCTCTTTGATCACAGTCCTTCTACTTTAGGCCATATTTTGGCTAATGATGTAACACGTAATTATGATAATTATAACAGCAGTAGCAGTTTACAATGCCAGACACTGTGCTAACTGCTTTCCATGGTGTGATCTTTACAGCAGCCTGTGATAGTAGATAGGACAGTGTGGTCTGGTGGAAGAGCCAAAATGCAAACCAGGCAGTTTGACACCACAGCCCCATGCTCCTCAGTACTCTGCAGCCCTGCCTCCCTGTGCTGGGAAAACAGAGAAAAGACCAAATTGACCACTCTCTGTACTTGCTGTTCACTTTTCTTGGAGTAAACCACTGGGAGAAATAGCCAGAAGCCTCTTTTCCAGAATGAAATTTTTAGTGAATGTGTGTGGCTTCTCACCATACAGCAACTCTGCCTTTTGTCCAGTGAAGCCAGTCTTCCAATTTAGCTGTTGAAAAGTACTCTTCCTCCTTTGAAGACTATCTCAGTAGAAGGAACTCAGTCTTCATTTTATCAGATCAGCCATTAAAAGTTTTCTTATTTCCTAAGATAATGAAATCAAGAAACTAAAAGGTACTCTGCTCCACTTACTTCTAAGAGACAGAAAACAATGCTCCTAGATGAATATGAACGTTTGCTTGCTCAAAACTTCTGTAGTCCCTGTGTTCAGGACCACTGATGGGAAATGATAGGTCCTCAGAGAGTACCTGTGGGATGAGTGGATGGGTGTATGCATAGATAGATGAATGGACAGGGTGTCACGGTGCTAAGCAGAGTTTGCATAAATGCTAGTCTAGACAGCCCATAGCTCTGTGTGGTGCACAACCACAAAGCACATATACTCAATCCCAGCCCTATTGACTTAGCTCCATTGAGATTTTTTTCTAATGCTGTTGTTTTGAAAATACGTGTTTTGATTGAAATATTCACACCGTCCTTTTTGTTACTTAATTGTAATATTTAAACTATTATATATTTTATGAGCACTAATGGTTAAAGAATATGTATGGAATTTTGATTCTTCATTGTATTTTATAAAGTTTCAATAGCTAACTATAGAAAATTGGAAAATGTTTTTTAGTGATCAAATGTATGATTCCATTTCCCTAATATAAATACTAATGTCATTTTTAAATCTTTCCACTGTTTTTTACATGCATATAAAAGTATTTTTAAGTACTTTGAGGTAATACCTGCAAAATTGTCTTTCTGATGTAAATTGCTTTTTATGGCAAGAGAGGTAGAAAGGATATGCTTCAGCTTTCTCTTGCTTTCTGTGACACTGCTGCCTTTACCTGCAGTAAATGTTGGAAGCCAGAGACCTGAAATTATATCAGAGAAATTAAGAATAGCTAATATGAAATGACTAAATGCAGTATTTTTTTTGATATAAGAAGACAGGATCCCAGTGGTAGAAAAATTAAATCTCTTACCAACTTACATACATTAACTTCAGTAATGAGATTCAATGGCATGGTTTTGCCATTAAACTGTAAACCATCATAGTTAAGGCCAACAGTATATTACTACTTTCATCATGCAAAACTGAGGACTTTTTTTTGCACCTAATACCAAAAGTTATTTTTTCTTTAAAAATTCATGTTTCTCTTTCCCTCACCCTCTTTTGAGAGAGAGAAAGAGAGAGAGCCCACAAGCCTGGTGGGGGGGGGGAGTGTAGAGGGAGAGGGAGAGGGAATTCTAAGCAGGCTCATTGATGCCCAATACAGAGCCCAAGATGGGCCTAGATCTCACAACCCTGAGATTGTGTCCTGAGCCAAAATCAAGAGTTGGATGCTTAGCCAATGAACTGCCCAGACACCCTATAGAAATACATGTTTTGTTTGTTTGTTTGTTTGTTTGTTTATTGTGTTATGTTAGTCACCATACATACACCATACATCATTAGTTTTTGATGTAGTGTTCCATGATTCATTGTTTGCATATAACATCCAGTGCTCCATGCAATCTGTGCCCTCCTTAATACCTATCACTAGGCCCACCCACCTCCCCCACCTCTCTCCCTTCTAAAACCCTGTTTTCCAGAGTTCCGTAGTCTCTCATGGTTTATCTCCCCCTCAGATTCCTCTTCCTTCATTTTTCCCTTTTCTTAAAGTCCTTCATGCTATGTATTAAAAGATGATGTAAGTTATATAATAGAAAAACTTGAGTTTTTATCTTTTAGTAGAAAAACAAATTTTTCCTTTTTTCTTGCCTGCTGAAAAGTACCAATCTGAATTTTGATTCTTAAGCATGGTTATTATATTAGCCTATGCAAATAGCATATTTGCTTCTACCTTTTTCATATAGGTTTGGTTTTCTATTTTTATTTTAGCAATCTTATTGCAGCTTCCTTAACCTCCTCATATCTCTTCCTATAAATAGGTTATAAATTATAAATAAAATAAAACAAATGCATTTTGGATGTACATATGGTTTTTTAATTTATTTTTTCACATGATTTTATTTTAAATGAGTGGTAGTTTTATGCACAGAAAGAACCTCTGGAATTAGTTTTATTAATAGTGGTTCATAGCCTAGTTGGGGAGAAAAAAATACATACTTCTCCTTTCATTATCTATGGAATACTTTTGCCAGATACAGTAATTCATAGTCATTGTGTTGGAGTATAGGGTGGTCACAGAGCAGCTCTGAAACCCTGGTGAGAGTTATAGACCCTCTCCTTAAAAAAAAATCATACATAAACACACACACATCCTATTGTAAGCAATTTCGGGGACTACAACCCCCTAATTCCATTTGACTCCAGGTTTAGAGAGTGAGAAAAGAGCTAACATTTACTGAACATAAACTATGTGCCATAATTGAAAGCAAGAGTTCTGGCTGTCTGGAGTTGTTTACACTGCCTCCTACTACCTGCCATAGTTAATCAATCATTTATCACCATCTCTAATTCTTCTCTCTGCAATTTATACTAGATCTTCCAAATACTGAGGTATTTTTTAGGAGTAAGTACTCCTTGATTAAACTTTCATATAAAGTTTCTTAAGATATTGGATAATCACTGGAGAGTCAAAAATTCACAGTTGTAGATCTTTTCATGTTTTACACAAGTGAACATTTCAGTTAGAACAATAATGTTATTAGCTTCCTTTTGTCTGTGAATTTAAGAAAGGGTAGAGCACCTAAGATTTCTTCTTAGAAGTAAAAGCCTCCATCATCACCTATTAGAGAAGAAAACAAGGAATTTAAAATGTATCAGGAATAATAACCAATTTCACATGTGCTGGCTATACAAATAAACGCACATGGGTGAACTGAAAAAAAAAAGATATGGTTCATGTGTGGTAAGTGCTTTACTATAACCAATGTCAGTATTAATTAAATTTTAAAGTGAGCTTAAAAACTCAATTAAAATATACATTTCTTTGAGTCCAGTATCTTTTGGAGGGTGATTTTTTTACGTATTTGAATTACAAATCTGTTTGGACCCTGAATAATTTTTTCATCCTAATGAAAGTAGTGCATGACTGAGCCTTGAGCATACTTGTAGTACTGGGAGGAAGAGAAAAATAAAACATGATTTATTAATAATCTATAGAAAATACATCCTTAATGAACTCAAGCAGTCTCTTATAGACATGATGATGAATTCTTTTTACCATCACAAGGGGGAACTGCTTGGTGATTAAAATTGTCAGTCTCAAAATCCCTATCCTCATTTATTTACCTTAAAGTGAGGACAATTAAGTGTTCCCGGATAAGAGCCTGTCTGCTGTGGACAGAGGTCATGGCAGTTATGAGCTTCGGGGCATGCAAGGAGAGATGAGTATTCAGAGGAGATGGTATACTGAGTGTGTTCTTTCTCTTTACTAGACATTTGGGCCTGGACTTGGTGCCTCGAAAGGACTTTGAAGTAGTGGATTCAGACCAGATTAGTGTCTCAGATCTCTATAAAATGGTAAGAAATCTAAATCTAACACAGGGTAAGCTTGTTCCTGCCCACCTCATTTTTTCTCCTTTGTTATCCCTAGTTACATTATGAAACAATATTGCTAATGCTGTTCCTTTGTCTTTGTTCCAATGTGTGTAAGGGGTCCTCCTTATTCTGATACTATATACCGCTTTTGCTTTTTAAATGGAATTACTGTGTAAGGCTGTACCATAATATCTAGGGCTCATTTATTTGTTGGTTTTACTGGTGAATAGAGCTCCTTCACCCTGCAGCAGTTACCAAAATTCCGTCTTTCCCCACCTCTTGAAAAGAGAAGGTAGTTGAATGTGTAGAGAGCCAATTTATTGGTTAATTTAATGATTAAACCTGGAAATAATGTACCAGTATTTCTAAGAGAGACCTGATACATCTTTAGCTGTCTATTGGCTGTTATTAAAATGTATTGAGTTAATTGATGACCAAGATTACATTTTACAGGCTGAATGAAAAGTAACTAAAAGAAAGGTCAAAAATGTTGAGGTAAAACAAACATCAGAAACCTCAGGTGACTACTAAGCTTAGACTAAGGGACTGGGTAAAACCTCACTTTGAGGAGTTACATATTTGCAAAGTATTTATTGGTGAGAATTACAGATTTTAGAAAGAATTACAAGTTTCTCTTTAAGAAAAACGTAAATTTTATAGGGAACTTCAAAGATACAAAGTATGTTACCTGGTTGAGGATCTTTGAAATTTGCCTAAATAATATACGAGTAACATATCAATTGCTTATGTATATTTGCTAGTGTATAAAAGCATTTGTGTATAGTTAACCTAACTATGTGATAAACGTGGGATGTAGAGATTAAAGATGAACAAGACTTATCCCTTCCCTCAAGAATATCACCATCTGTGGTATTGGTTCTTAACCCTTTCTGGATCATGAAGATAGAATTCCTTCCCAGGACAGTGCAAGTATGGTTTTGTATACAAAGTTTTGCACTCAATTTTAGGGAATTGACAGTTCCTTCTGATGATTGCCCATGAAGTCTATACATGGCCCCCATGTTTAGAAACTATTCTAGTGGGATCAAATAGACCACAAGCAAACCAGAGCCATGTATGTGCTGCATATACACTGATGTTGTTGGAGTGACTGATTACTTGGGGCTGAAAAAAAATCAGTGAAAGCTTCCAGCGCAATAATACTCAAGGTGAGCCTTGAGGGGTGGATGGGGGTTCATCCAGAGGACAAGCAAGGAGTATTTTCCAAAATAGCACAACAGCATGGGAAATCTGTAAGATATTTGGTAACACTGGAATGTATGTATGTGTTAGTGATTGGGATAGTAAGACACAGAAGGAGGCAAGTGTCAGATCATGAAGAGTTTTGTAAGCCCCAAATTGCCCTCTCTCCAGTAGTCTGATATAACCACGGGGGTAACATGATTGGATATGGATTTGGGTGGGTTGTTCTTGTTTTTTTTAAGAGAGAGAATCTCAAGCAGACTCCATGACCAACATGGAGCCTGATTTGGGACTCAGTCTAACAATCCTGAGATCATGACCTGAGCTGAAATCAGAGTCAGACATATTACTGACAGAGCCACCCAGGCACCCCCATATATGGGTTTTAAATGCTGTCTCTGTCTATAGAAAATGTAAAATGCAGAAGACAAGAATCAGGCAGGAAGGAGACCTCAGAATGATTTGGGCAATAAATAATGACTAGTCAGCAATAGGAATGATGAAGAAATGCAGTAGAGTACGTAGATGCTGCTAAATAAAAATCAATTAGATGTGGAAAGTGAAGGGTGATTGAGAGGTTGAGACTAAGAACTTCCCTCACAATGGTGGCTTAGAGGATGCTATTTTTGGTAAGGATTTTGCATTTTATTCTAAAGCCTGTGAAGGTATTTGAGCAGGGGAATCACATGATATGTCCTACATTTTAAAAGGATCCCTCCAGCTGATGTGTGCAGAAGGACTGGAGTGGGGCAAGAATGGAAGCAGGGAGCAGTCATTTAAGCAAAAAGATTTTAATTGGTGGTAAGAAATTGTTAGATTATGAATGTGTGTTTGGAAATAAATCCATTTGGAGTTGTTGATAGATTTGATATGTTTGTACAAAAAGGGAAAGAACACAGAAGAATGACTCTTACGTTTTGATCTTCCCATATATGACCTTGTAAAAGTAGAATAGGAAACACTGGGAGAAGCAGTTTTGGGAGTACAGCAGTGGGGATCAATACAGTGGTCTGGTTTTTCCTTTCAAGTTTGAGATGCCTTTTAAACTGGCAAACTGAGATGTTGAAAGTCTGGACCTCAGAAGTGAAGTTCAGATATAACAGTTTTAGAGTCATCAAAGTATATGTGGTATTTAAAGCTGTTGGATGAGATGACCACTCCTTTCCCTAGACTTCCATACCGTGAAACCCAGTGTTCAGCAGATCCTGAACAGCACTTCCAGACAACCAAACATTAATAAACATTGGAGGAAACCTCCCATAAAAGTTAGAGACCAGAACAAATACATGTGAAAGGAACTTGGAAGAAACAGACAAATCAGTAGGAGAAAATGGTGGTTGCCGTCTGCAAAGAGAAATGAGGAGACAACTGCCGGAGTCCCGGACGGCTCCCGGCAAACAACAGGGAGACAGAGTGGAGCAAGCTAAGAAGCAATCAGAGGAGCTCTAGAAAATTACAAATAAGATAACAGGGATAAACTTGATATAAAGATTAGAAAGTAGGATGACAACAACAAAAAGTTATCAACAGGAGAGAAATGTTAGAGGTTTGATCCAAGAGGTCCAATGTCCAGATAATGGAATTTCAGAAGAGAGAAGAGAGAAAAAGAAAGAAAATTACCAAAGAAATCTTATTAAAGACTTTTCCATTCACCAAGATGGTAGAATCAGAGTTTTCTATCCTCTGTACCCCATGAATATCAACAATTAGATAGGCGCAAATGAACAATAGCTCTGGGAGAGCTCAGAAGAAAGCTGTCACTTAAGAAGCTTCAGTAACACAGTAGAGCAAAACCTCAGAATACTCTACCAAAAGGGTAGGAAAAACAGTTTCATTTTGCTGCATCATTCTGTACTCCAGGCTGACACTGCTCAGCACCAAGAAAGAACTCCCTGGCCTAAAAGAGTTCCCCGTCCAGGAAGAGGAGAGGAGAATAAGTAACCAGCTTACCCAGTATTTAGGCCACTGTACAAAGGACCCACTTCAGTTTTACTGCACCCAGAGACTGCCAGAGCTGAGACCTCTAGAGATAGGTGGGAACAAGGAAAAGGGCAGGGGCTTCCCATGTCAGCCATGCTGTGAGAGTGACCATGGTTCCCACTGGACTGCTCTACATAGGATCCCAGCAGCCGTCACTGCTGAGGACTTCAACTACCCTTATAAATGCTGCAAAACCCCTCAGCTTTCATCACTGAGGACCTTGTCATAGACCCCAGCAGACTGCTCACAGAGGACCCTAGCATCTTCCATATTTGAAGAAACCAGTGGCCAGTGAAGCTGCCACAGAATGCCTGCAGATTTTTTCACCAAGTTTTTCACCCCACGGGTATTTGCATTCACAGATGCCAGGCCCCTGAGCACCTTTTGCTGTCTCCACACCCCACTCGCCTGTCTCTGTGGCTATGCATATGTAATAGTCCACCCTAGATTCCCATGGCTGACCCCTGTGGTTGTGCATATGTTCATGCCTAGCCTCTGCAGCTGTATACTTGCACACTGCTGGTCTGACTTCTGTCACTGGCCTCCATTGCCGGGCATGCTCCCATGGTGAACTCCTGTAAACCCAGGAGTGTATGCTAGCAGCCAAGGCTCCCACAGCTGCTTTTGGGTCTGTATTTGCCCTTGACACTTGTCAGTGGCCTGCATCCCAGGGCTCATCTAAAGCTAGCCCCTGAAGTTTTGCACCTGCATATTGCCAACCCAACTCCTGTCCCAGTCTCTACTGCCTCTACAGCTGCACAAATAAATGCCAATAACCAGGGCCCCTGCAGTGGCTAGTACATGTGCTATTGGCATCAGGCTCTTCTGCTAGTTCCAGCTCTTACCATTACCTTACTGTGTCTGCAGCTTTCCCCTGACATTTTGCAGATATCTGCAGTTGAGGGTATACACACTACCACCTCTGGCCACCATTACTGTCTGCCCACATTCCTAGCTACTGGACTTGGAAGAGCCACTGAGGACTCCAAAAAGAAGCAATCCACAGTGTACAGACACTGTGGACCCTTTGAAGCTCCCCACAAGGATGTTATGGACCCATGTAGCCTAAACCAGTGAGATATACATTCCTGGGCCCAGAGCTGCCACATGCACTTAGCACCCTGCAAAACTAGACCCAGAGTCACAGCATTCTCTGGCATGCCCCCACCCACTGATGAAGGTCTTTCCTCTAAGTCAGTTAATACAATCTGGAAGATGCAACTGCTCTTCACATGCACTAACAACTATTCAAAAGTACAGGAATCATGAAAATCAAGGTAGCATCATACTACCAAAGGAACACAGTAAACTTCCAGTGACCCTAAAGAAGTAGAAATACACAAATTGCCTGATAAATAATTCAAAATAATTGTTATAAAGATGCTCAAAGAGCGTATAGCTCTCACAGAAAAACAATTCAACAAAGTCAGGTAAATAATAAAAGAACAAAATGAAAATCTCAACAGAAAGATAGAAAACGTAAAAACTAACCGAATAAATTTTGGGGCTGAAGGATATAAACACTGAAGAATTCCATAGAAAAACAAAGAGTCAGCCCATGGAATGGGAGAAGATATTTGCAAATGACATTACAGATAAAGGGCTGATATCCAAGATATATAAAGGACTTCTCAAACTCAACACTCAAAAATTTACTAATAACCCAGTCAAAAATGGGCAGAAGGCATGAGCACGCACTTCTCCAAAAAAAGATATAAAAATAGCTAACCTGGAGGACAGTGGGAGAAGGAAAGTAAATGGGAACTAGGGTAATCCAGGGAGGGAAACGAAACAACAGAGACTTTGGACACAGAAACAAACTGAGGGACTTGGAGGGAGGGGGGTAGAGGGATGGGAGAGCCTGGTGGTGGGTACTGGGGACACCTAAAGCACGGAGCACTGGGTGTGGGGAATGGGGAATGAATATTGGAACACTGGAAAAAAAATTTAAGTAGCAATAAAAAAAAAAAGCTAACAGACTCATGAAAAAATCCTCACCATCACTAGCCTTGAGGGAAATACAAATCAAAACCACAATGAGATACCACCTTACACCAATCAGAATGGCAAAAATTAACAAAACAGGAAACAACAAATGTTAGCGAGGATGTGGAGAAAGGGGAACCTTCTTATACTCTTGGTGGGAATGCAAGCTGGTACAGCCACTCTGGAAAACAGTGTGGAGTTTCCTCAAGATGTTAATAATAGAGCTACCCAACGACCCAGCAATTGCACTACTAGGTATTTACCCCAAAGATACAGATATAGTGAAAAGAAGGAGCACATGCACACCAATGTTCATAGCAGCAATATCTGCAATAGCCAAACTGTGGAACGAACCAAGATGCCCTTCAACAGATGAATGGATAAAGAAGACATGATACATATACACAATGGAATATTATTCAACCATCAGAGACGATGAATACGCACTATTTGCACTGACATGGATAGACCTGGAGGAGATTATGTTAAGTGAAATAAGTCAAGAAGAGAAAGACAATTATCATATGGTTTCACTCATATGTAGAACATAAGCAATAGCACGGAGGACCATAGAGGAAGGGAGGGAATTCCAAAGAGAGAGAAATCAGAGAGGGAGATGAACCATGAGAGACTATGGACCCTGAAAAACAATCTGAGTGTTTCAGAGGGGAGGAGGACAGAAGAAGGGGATAACAGGGTGATGAGTATTTAGGAGGTTACGTGCTCTGATGAGCACTGGCGTTATACATAATGCATCATTGAACGCTACTTCAAAAACTAATTACATACTATACAGTGGCTAACTGAACATAATTTTTAAAAAAAGAATTCAATGGAGACCTTCAATATCAGAATGGACCAAGCAGGAGAATCAGTGAACTCAAAGACAGATAAATTGAAATTATCCAGTCAAAGGTGCAAAAAGAAAAAAGAATGAAGATATCCTGTGGGACTTCTAGGACACCATTAAGAGAATTAATCTACACATTATTAGAATATCAAAAAGAGAAGGAGAAAGGGGAAGAAAGCCTATTTAAGGTGATAGTGGCTGAGAACTTTTTAAATCTGTGGAGAAATTTGGACATCCAAGTTCATGATATTCATAGGTCTCTAAACAATTTCAATCCTCAATGAGATCTTCTCCAAGGCATTACAATAAAACTGTTTAAAAATCAAAGAAAGTTGAAATAAAAAAGAAGCTTGTCACTTACAAGGCAGCCCCCATAAGGTTATGAGCATGTTTCTTAGCAGAAACCTCGCAGGCCAGGAGAGAATGGGATGATATGTTCCAAGTGCTGAAAGAAACAAAACAAAACAAAACAAACCCAAACCTGCCAGCCAAGAATACTTTGCCCAGGAAAGTTGTCCTTCAGAAATAAAGGAGCTATAAAGATTTTCCCAGACAAAAGCGGAGGGAATTCAAAATTACTAGACCTGCCTTACAAGAAATGCAGCAAGTTCTTCAAGCTGAAATTTTAAAAAAAAAGGTTAATTAGTGGCATGAAAATATAAAACACAATGGTAGAGGTGTATATAGTCAAATTCAGAATACTCCAGTACTATAATATAGTGGTCTATAACCCTTGTAAAGGTTAAAGGACAGAAAAATTTAAAATAACTATAGCTAACACAAAAACTGATACATAGATCAATGGAACAGAATAGAAAACCCAGAAATGAACCCACAACTATATGGTTAACTAACCTTGACAAACCAAGATATTCAATGGAAAAGAGACAGTCTCTTCAACAAATGGTGTTGGGAAAACTGGACAGCAACATGCAGAATAATAAAACTAGGCCACTTTTTTACACCATACACAAATACAAAATCAAAATTGATGAAAGACCTAAATGTGAGACAGGAAGCCACTAAAATCTTAGAGGAGAACACAGGCAGAAACCTCTTTGAGATCAGTCTTGACAGCTTCTTATTAGACACATCTCCAGAGGCAAGGAAAACAGAGGCTTCATCAAGATAAAAAGCTTCTGCACGGTGAAGGAAACAATCAACAAAACCAAAAGGCAGCCTTCAGAATGGGAGAAGATATTTGCAAATGACATATCTGATAAAGGGTTAGTATCTAAAAATCTATAAAGAGGGTGCCTAGGTGGTTCAGAGGGTTAATCCTCTGCCTTCAGCTCAGGGTCCTGGGATCGAGTCCCACATCAGGCTCTCTGCTCATTGGGGAGCCTGCTTCCCTCTCTTTCTCTGCCTGCCTCTCTGCTTATTTGTGATCTCTCTCTCTGAGAAATAAATAAAATCTTTTAAAAAAATAAAATCTATAAAGAATTTACCAATATCAACACCCAAGAAATGAATAACCCAGTTAAGAAGTGGGTAGAAGACATGAACAGACATTTTTCCAAAGAAGACATTCAGATGGGCAAGAGATACATGAAAGGTGCTCATCCTCATCATCAGGGAAATATATCAAAACTACAGTGAGATATCAGCTCATACCAGTCAGAATGGCTAAATCAACAACACAAGAAACAACAGGTGTTGGCTAAGGTGTTCAGGAAGGGGAACACTTACACTGTTGGTGGGAATGCAAACGGGTGCAGCCACTCTGCAAAACAGTATGGAGGTTCTTCAAAAAGTTAAAAATAGAAGTTCTCTATTACTCAGAAATTGCATTACTAGGTATTTACCCAGAGGATACAAAAATACTGATTCAAAGAGACACATACACCCCAATGTTTATAGCAGTACTGTCAACAACAGCCAAATTATGGAAAAGAACCTAAATATCCATTGACTGATGAATGGATAAATATATACAATGGAATATTACTCAGCCATAAAAAGGAATAAAGTCTTGTCATTTGCAACAACATGGATGGAGCTAGAGTGTATTATGCTAAATAAAATATGTCAGTCAGAGGAAGACAAATACCAAATGATTTCATTCATATGTAGAATTTAAGAAAACAAAACAGATGAACATAGGGGAAGAAAAAATAGGGATGAAAGAAAACCAGAAGAGACTCTTCACCATACAGAACAAACTGAGGTTGCTGGATGGGAGGTGGGAAGGTAAGCGCTAAATAGGTGATGGATATTAAGGAGGGCACTTGTGAGGAGCACTGTTATATGTAAGTAATGAGTCACTAAATTCTACTCCTAAAACTATTATTACACTCTATGTCAACTAACTAGAATTTAAATAAAAAATTGAAACATGAAAAAAATAACTATAGTTTGTATAATTTGCTAATGGATACACAATATAAAAGCAAATAAATTAGAACATCCAAAACACAAAGCGGGAGGGGTTGAGTAAAAGGGTACAGATTTTGTATGGGATTGAAGTTAAGTTGTAATTATCCTAAAATAGACTTAAAGCTATAAGATGTTTTACATAAGCCTTATGTAACCAGAAAGCAAAAACCTACAGTAGATACATGCAAAATAAAGAGAAGGAAATCAAAGCATACTACTATGGAAAATTGTCAATTTACAAAGAAAGACAGCAAGAGAGGAGGGCAGGAATAAAGGAACTACAAAAAGTCAGAAAACAGACTTTTTTTTGTCAGAAAACAGGTTTTTTTACTTTAAATTTATTTTATTTTTTCAGTGTTCCAAGATTCATTGCCCACGCCCCACACCCAGTGCTCCATGCAGTAGGTGCCCCCAGTACCCACCACCAAGTTCTCCCATTGCCCTACCCCCTCCTACCAAGTCCCTCAGTTGGTTTCTGTGTCCAAAGTCTCTTATGCTTCGTTTCTCTCCCTGAATTACCCTACTTCCCATTTATTTTCCTTCTCCTACTGTCCTCTGTATTACCCCTTATGCACCACAAGTAAGCGAAACCATGTGATACTTGACTTTTTCTACTTGGCTTATATCACTCGGCATAATCTCTTCCAATCCAGTCCATGTTGCTACAAAAGTTGGATATTCATCCTTTCTGATGGAGGTGTAGTATTCCATTGTATATATGTACCACATCTTCTTGATCCATGCATCTGTTGGAGGGCACCTTGCTCTTTCCACAGTTTGGCACTTGTGGCCATTGCTGCTATGAACATTGGGGTACATATGGCCCTTCTTTTCACTACATCTGTATCTTTGGGGTAAATGCCCAGTAGTGCAATTACAGGGTCATAGGGTAGTTCTATTTTTTTTTAAGATTTTATTTATTTATTTGACAGAGAGAAACACAGCCAGAGAGGGAACACAAGCAGAGGGACTGAGAGAGGGAGAAGCAGGCTTCCCGCCGAGCAGGAAGCCCGATCCGGGGCTCGAACTCAGGTCTCCAGGATCACGACCTGAGCCAAAAGCAGTCGCTTAACCAATTGAGCCACCCAGGCACCCCGGTAGTTCTATTTTTATTTTTTAAGAAATCTCCACACTGTTTTCCAAAGCAGCTGCACCAACTTGCATTCCCACCAACAGTGTGGGAGGGCTCCCCTTTCTCTGCAGCCTCTCCAACACTTGTTGTTTCCTGACTTGTTAATTTTGGCCATTCTGACTGCTGTAAGGTGGTATCTCAGTGTGGTTTTGATTTGAATTTCCCTAATAGCTAGTGACAATGAACATTTTTTCATGTGTCTGTTAGCCATTTGTATATCTTCTATGGAGAAATGCCTCTTCCTGTCTCTTGCCCATTTTTTGATGTGTTCATCTTTTTGGATGTTGAGTTTGAGTAGTTCTTTATAGATCTTGGATGTCAGCCCTTTGTCTGTATTGTCATTTGCAAATATGTTTTCCCATTCTGTGGTTTGCCTCTTTGTTTTGTTGACTGTTTCCTTTGCTGTACAGAAGCCTTTTATTTTGTTGAAGTCCCAAAAGTTCATTTTCGCTTTTGTCTCCTTTACCATTGGAGACATGTCTTGAAAGAAGGTGCTGTGGCCGATGTCAAAGAGGTTACTGCTTATGCTGTATTCCAGGATTTTGATGGATTCCTGCCTCATGTTGAGGCCTTTCATCCATTTCAAGTTTGCCTTTCTGTGTGATGTGAGAGAATGGTCTAGTTTCATTCTTCTATATGTAGCTGTCCATTTTTCCCAGCACCATTTATTGAAGAGATCATCTTTTTTCCACTGGATATATTTTCCTACTTTGTCGAATATGATTTGACCATAGATTTGTGGGTCTGTATCTGGACTCTCCACTCTGTTCCATTGGTCTATTTCTCTGTTTTTGTGCCAGTACCATGCTGTCTTGGTAATCACAGCTTTGTAATAAAGCTTGAAATCAGGTAATGTGATGCCTCCAGCTTTGTTTTTCTTTTTCAACATTTCCTTAGCAATTCGGGGTCTTTTTTAGTTCCATATAAATTTTAGGATTGTTGGTTCCCATGCTTTGAAGAATGTTGGTAGAATTTTGATCGGAATGGCATTGAAAGTATAGATTGCTCTGGGCAGTATAGACATTTTAACAATGTTTATTCTTCCAATCCATGAGCATGGAATGGTCTTCCATCTTTGTGTGTCTTCAATTTCTTTCATGAGTGTTCTGTAGTTCCTCGAGTACAGATCCTTGACTTCTTTGGTTAGGTTTATTCCTAAGTATCTTATGGTTTTTGTAAATGGAAATCGATTCTCTGATTTCCCTTTCTATATTTTCATTGTTAGTGTATAAGAAAGCAACTGATTTCTGCATTGAATTTGTATCCTGCCACATTACCAAATTATTGTATGAGTTCTAATAGTTTGGGGGTAGAGTCTTTTGGGTTTTCCACATAGAGTATCAAGTCATCTGCAAAGAGAGAGACATTGACGTCTTCTTTGCCAAGCTGAATACCTTTTATTTCTTTCTGTTGTCTGATTGCTGTTGCTAGGACTTCTAACACTATGTTCAACAGTAGTGGTGAGAGTGGGCATCCTTGTCTTGTTCCTGATCTCAGAGGGAAGGCTGTCAGTTTTTCCCCGTTGAGAATGATATTCGCTGTGGGTTTTTCGTAGATAGATTTTATGAGGTTGAGAAATGTTCCCTCTATCCCTATACTTTGGAGAGTTTTGAGCAGGAACGGATGTTGTATATTGTCAGATGCCTTTTCTGCAGCAATTGAGAGTACCATGTGGTTATTCTCTCTTATTGATTTGTTCTATCACATTGATTGATTTGCGAGTGTTGAATCATCCTTGCATCCCTGGGATAAACCCCACCTGGTCATGGTGGATAATCTTTTTAATGTATTGTTGGATCCTGTTAGCAAGGATCTTGTTGAGAATCTTGGCATCCATATTCATCAGAGATATTGGTCTGAAGTTCTCCTTTTTGAGGGGGACTTTGTCTGGTTTGGGGATTAGAGTAATGCTGGCTTCATAGAAAGAGTCTGGAAATTTTCCTTCCATTTCTGTTTTTTGAAAGAGCTTCAGAATAATAGGTGTTATTTCTTCTTTGAAGGTTTGGTAGAATTCCCCAGGGAATCCACTGGTCCTGGACTCTTGTTTTGGGGGAGGTTTGTGATATCTGCTTCAATCTCGTTACTGGATATAGGTCTGTTCAAATTGTTAATGTCTTCCTGTTTCAGTCTTGGGAGTATATAGGTTTCTAGGAATGTATCCATCCCTCTAGGTTATTAAACTTATTGGCATATAAGTGTTGATAGTAATTTCTGATGATTGTTTCTTTTTCCTCGGTGTTAGTCATGATCTCTCCCCATTCATTCATAATATTATTAATTTGGGTATTCTCCCCTTTCTTTTGCATTAGTTTGGCCAATGGTTTATCTATCTTATTGATTCTTTCAAAGAACCATCTTTTAGTTTCCTTTATGTGTTCTACTGTATCTCTAGTTTCTGATTCATTCATCTCTGCTCTAATCCTTATTATTTCCCATCTTGTGTGGAGGGTTGATTTAATTTGTTGTTGATTTTCCAGGTCTTTAAGGTGTAATGAGAGTTAGTTTATTTGGGATTTTTCAGTTTTTTTGAGTGAGGTTTGGATGGCTATGAATTTCCCCCTTAGGACTGCCTTTGCTGTATCCCATAGGTTTTGGATCAATGTGTCTTCATTCTCATTGGTTTCCATGAAGTGTTTCAGTTCTTCTTTGATTTCCTGGTTGATCCGCAGATTCTTGAGCAGGATTGTCTTTAGCTTCCAAGTGTTTGATTTTCTTCTGAACTTTTTATTGTGGTTGAGTTCCAGTTTCATGGCATGTGGTCAGAGAATATGCAGGGAATAATCTGAATCTTCTGGTATCGTTTGAGCCCTGATTTGAGACCTAGTATGTGGTCTATTCTGGAGAAAATCCATGTGCACTCGAGAAGAATGAGTTTTCTGCTGTTTTAGGGTGGAATGTTCTGAATATATCTATGAGATCTATCTGTTCCAATGTGTCATTCAAGGCTCTTGTTTCTTTGTTGATTTTCTGTTTAGATGATCTGTCAATTGCTGACAGTGGCGTGTTAAGATCTCCTACAATCAATGTGTTCGTATCACTATGACTCTTTATTTTGCTTAACAGTTGGCTTAGGTAGTTGGCTGCTCCCATGTTGGGGGCATAAATATTTACAATTCTTAGATCTTCTTGGTGTATAGACCCTTTGAGACTGATATAGTGTTCTTCTGTGTCTCTGACTACAGTCTTCAGATTAAAATCCAATTCGTCTTATATGAGAATCACTACCCTGGCTTTCTTTGAGGTCCATTGGCATGAAAGATGGTCCTCCATCCTCTCACTTTCAATCCGGAAGTGTCTTTAGATGCAAAATGTGTCTCCTGTAAACAGCACATGGATGGGTCCTGTCGTTTTATCCAGTCTGCAACCCTGTACCTTTTTATTGGAGCATTTAGTCCATTCACATTGAGAGTGATTATTGATAGATACGTTTGTATTGACATCATGTTGCCTGTGAAGTTCATGTTTCTCTCGATTACCTCTGTAAATTTCTGTTCTGTGTCACTCTTGTGTTCATTTCTCTTTTATAGAACCCCTCTTAGTATTTCTTGTAGTGCTGGGTTGGTGGTTGCATAATCTTTTAGACTTTGGCGGTCCTGGATGCTCTTCATTTATCCTTCCATTCTGAAAGTCAGCCTTGCTGGGTACATTATCCTTGGTTGCATATTTTTGTCATGTAATTTCCTGAATGTGTCAGCCAGGTTTCTGTGGAAAGATCTGATGTTATTCTGTTGGTCCTCCCTCTATAGGTAAGGGATCACTTCCCCATAGCTGCCCTTAAGACATGTTCTTTGGTTTTATGATTCATGAATTTCACAGTTATGTGCCTGGAGGTTTTTCTGGCCTCATTGATCTTGGGGGGTTTGTGATATCTGCTTCAATCTGGAAATGAACATAAACAATTAGTTTCATTCCCCAGATTAGGGAAATTTTCATCCATGATTTGTTCAACTATATCTTCTAAGCTTCTCTCTCTCTCAACTCCTTCAGGGATTCCAATAATTCTGATATTGGAGCTTTTCATGGCATCATTTATTTCCCTTATTCTGTTGTCATGGGATTTTAGCTATTTGCTCCAAGACTTCTCTTGCTCCTCCTTCTTAATCCATCTGACTTCTAAATTACTGATACGATCTTCAGCTTCATTTACTCTAGCTGTTAACGTATTTAAATTAGATTACATCTCATTAATAGCCTTTTAACCTCAGCTTTCACTTCTGTTATTAGGGCTTCAATTCTGAGACTAATGTTCTTTTCCAAATTAGCCATTGCTTGGACAATTGCTGCCCTGAATTCCATTTCTGTCTTATTGTTTATGTTCATTTCCAGTAATTCTGTGACCGGGGTTGCAGTCTCAGGGTTCTTCTTCTGTTGGTTGTTCCTCCTCCGAGTCACTGTGGCGAGGAGTGGTTGAGGGGGTGTATAGCTAAATATATCAGCCACTATCCAGGTGTATTGGTCGCAGGAAGGTTTTGGAGCAATCAGAATTCACCCCCAAAAAGGAAGAAGAAAGAACAAAGAGAAGGGGAGAAAGGAAGCAAGAAAAGAAACCCCTGCCAGTGTGGGGCTCAGTGGTAGGATTTATATGCTACAAAACTACTACAGGGTAAAGAAAAAGGCCATCAAGAATAAATGAAGAGATCAAAAAGCTAAGCCCAACCTGGATGACCCCCAAGACCAATATTTATATAATACAAAGGCAAAAACAATTACAGAGAAACACTTACAGACTAGGGTGAGTAGGTGAGGGCAGACACTCCTTGTGGGCAAGGAAAGTATTTCAGATCCTTTCGTGTTTGTCTTGTTATTATTGTTGGAGGAGCCCCCTTTTAAAGATATAGGGAGATTAGAACTGGTTGTATATAGGGGTAGTATTGAATAGGGATGTAGGATTACCTTGAAGCTTATAACTATATGTAAATTTAAAAGAAAAAATAAAGGAAAGAAGAGAGAAGAAAGGGAAAAAACAGATAAAACAAACAAAGGAGAGACAATAACAACAACAGAAAATACAGGTAGGTGTTTGAAAAAAATTTCAAGGTAAAAAATTGTTATGGAGTGTTGTATTAAGTATCATGTTGTGATAAAAAGTGGGTTAAAAATTAAAAGAACAAAAACCATGAGAATGAATTTTTTAGTTTAAAGTGGAAACTTTAAAAGTAAAAACAGAAAAAAGTAAAAAAAGCAAATAAGGTGAAAAACTATATCATTAAAGAGTAAACTTTTGGGGCAGTACCAGGAGTTTAATATATTGCCTTTCCCCCCGATGTTGGGGTTTTACAGTTTGGGTGCTGTCCTCTTGTGCTTCTGGCTTGCCTTCTGGGGGCGGGGCCTGCCGCACTGTTTTTCAGTCCCTTCTACCTGGGCTGTTGTCTCTCTTCCCCCTTCCTAGGGACTGGAGTGTATTGTACCCAGGTTGTCAGGGTTTAGTTCTCTAAATGGTTTGTTCTTTTACGGCCTTTTGCAGCTGTTGAGGAAGTCAGGTTGGAGCAAGATGTCTGTGCCCAGACCTCCTTCCCAGAGAGAGCCCCTAATTAGCAACCGTCTAGACGATGAGGGGGGGGGGCACAGCCTCTCCCTGTATCCTCTCCCTTGGCCGCCTGTCACAGCCGGGCGGGTGCAGACGCTGGTTTGATTCCTGTACAAAGCTCCCACTTGTCATTTCGCTCCCGCACCACGAAAACCGCATTGATTTTGGGTCATTCGACCTTGTCTGTTGCCAGGGAGTCTTTGGTGACCCCCATGCAGGAGGGACTGAGGTCCCCCAGCCCCGCACCTCCCATGCAAGTCTGCAAAATCGCCTTGGGGGGGGGGTCTGCACCTGGCCCACAGGGTGGAGAGAAGCAGCAGAGAAAAGCAGCGGAGGAAAGGAAAAAAGGGGCGGGGGAAGCAGCAGAAAAATAGACTCCACTCCGGCAGCTTCGCCACATTCCCTGGCGCCATACCGGGCGCACTTTTCTCTGTGTTCTATATCCCCATTTCCCCAACTGCCCCTCAGGCACTCCGTTTCTGTTTGCTTTGAATCCGACCTAATCTTTTGTTGTTCCCCAACCACAGAGCACTTTCATCCTGAGGTATTGCTTTCCAATGGGTTGCCTCTGAGGGTTTCCTCCCCCACACCCCTTGTCTTTAGATAGCCCTCGATCGCTCTCACTCCACTCTACCTCTTTGCCGATGCTCTTTGCCCCCCATGGTGATCCAGAAGTGTGAAATATTACATTTCAGGCTGATTTCATGGGTAGTCACAGTGTTCCTGTAGTGTTTTTTGCAGGAATTGAGCTCACTCCAGGGGACTCCCCGAAATGGGGTCACCTGGCCTTCTGCCATCTTCTGATCCCTCCCCAGAAAACAGTTTTTTAAAGTGATAGTAATTCTTCCCTATCGATAATTACTTTAAAGGTAAATGTATTAAATTCTCAATCAAGGACATAGAGTGGCTAAATAGATTAAGAAATGATCCAAGAATATGTTACTTACAACAGACTTACTTTAGCTTTGAGGACATAGGATGAAAGTAAAGAGATAGGAAAAAAGATACTCCATTCAAATGGAAATCAAAAGATGGCAGTGGTAGCTATTCTTTATCAGACAAAATAGACTTTCAGTCAAAAGTTGTAATGAGACAAATAAGATTGATTGTATAATGATGAAAGGATCAGTTCATTCAGAGCATATGACAGATGTAAATGTATATGCCCCTAACTTCAGAGCACCTAAACATAGAAAGCAAATATTAACAAACTAAAGGGAGAAATAGCAATACAATAATAGTAGGGCATGTCAGTGCCACACTTTCAATACTGGATAGATCATCCAGACAGAAAATCAATAAGGTTACATTAGACTTGACTTATGTCCCTATACTTAGGACCTAATGGACCTAACACACATATACAGAATATTCCATCCTAAAGCAGAGTAGGATATACATTCTTCCCAAGAACACATGGAGCAATCTCCCGAACAGATCATATGTTAGGCCACAAGATAAGTGTTAACAAATTTAAGAAGATTAAAATTATATAAAATATCTTTTCTTATGACAGTGATTTAAAACTAGAAACCAATAATAGGAAGAAAGCTGGAAAATTCACAAATATGTGAAAATTAAACACCACATTCCTGAATAACCAGTAGGCCACAGAGGAAATCAAAAGAGAAATTTATAAACTAATCTTGAGACAAAAAATGGAAGCAACATACTAAAACTTATCAAACATTAAATAAATAAATAAATAAATAAATAAATAAATAAATAAATAGGGGCGCCTGGGTGGCTCAGTTGGTTGGGCGACTGCCTTCGGCTCAGGTCATGATCCCGGAGACCTGGGATCGAGTCCCACATCAGGCTCTCCGCTCGGCGGGAAGCCTGCTTCTCCCTCTCTCATTCCCCCTGCTTGTGTTCCCTCTCTGGCTGTGTTTCTCTCTGTCAAATAAATAAAATCTTTAAAAAATAAATAAATAAATAAATAAATAAATAAATAAATAAAGCAGTTCTAAGAGGAAAGTTTATAGTAATACATGCTTACATTAAGAAAAATTTCGGGGCGCCTGGGTGGCTCAGTTGGTTAAGCCGCTGCCTTCAGCTCAGGTCATGATCCTGGAGTTCTGGGATCGAGCCCCACATTGGGCTGCCTGCTCGGCGGGAGGTCTGCTTCTCCCTCTCTTACTCCCGCTGCTTGTGTTCCCTCTCTGGCTGTGTTTCTTTCTGTCAAATAAATAAAATCTTTTTTAAAAAAAAGAAAAAAAAAGAAAAATCTCAAGTAACTGAACTTTATACCTCAAAGAACTAAAGAATAACAAACTAAGTCCAAATTTAGCAGAAGGAAGGAGATAAAGATCAGTCCAAATTTAGCAGAAGGAAGGAGGTAAAACTCTGCTGAAAATATAAAAAATGAATAGAAAAACAATAGAAAAGCTCAAGGAAGGAAACTAAGAGTTGGGTATTTTTTAAAAAAATGGTAAGCCAAATTGACGAACCTTTAGCTAGACTTGCCAAGAAAGGAAAAGAACTCAAATAAATGAAATTATAGATGAACAAGGACAACTGATACAACAAAAATATAAATTATAAGAGACTAGTGTGAATGATTATATGCCAACAAATTGGACAGTCTAGGTAGAAACATAAAACCTACCAAGATTAAATCAAGAAGAAATAAAAAGGCTGAACAGACTAGTAACAAGTAAGGAGAGTGACTAATTAATCAAAAACTTCCCAACAAAGAAATGTCATCACAGGTGAAGTCTCTTGAACATTTAAGAAGAATGAATACGAGTCTTTCTCAGAGTCTTCCAAAAAAATTGAAGAGGAGGGAATATTCACAGACATATTTTACAGCATTTCCCTGATACCAAAAGTTAGATAGGGACACTAATCTGAGGGTCATAAGGAAGGGGTCTGGGGGGTGGTAACTGGGGGATGGGTATTAAGGAGAGCATGTGTTGTGATGAGCACTGGATGTCATATGCGATTAATGAATCGTTGAACACCTCATCAGAAACTAATGTTGTACTCTATGTTGACTAATTGAACATAATTTAAAAAAAAACAAGAAATCTACACACCAATATTTCTGAAGAATAGAGATAGAAAAATTCTCAACAAAATACTAGCAGATCAAATTCAACAGCTCGTTAAAAGGATCATACACCATGAACAAATGGGATTTATTTTTTAAATTCAAGGATTGTTCAGTGTAAAGGGGATACATCACATTAATGGCATGATATATTGAAATCATATGATCATCTCAGTAGATGCAGAAAAAGCACTTGACAGAATTCAACATCCTTTCATGATAAAAACTCTCAACAAAATGGGGCACCTGGGTGGTGCATTTGGTTGAGCACCCAACTCTTGGTTTCAGCTCAGGTTGTGATCTCAGGCTCATGATATCAAGCCCCAAGTTGGGCTCTGTGCTTAGCACAGAGTCTGCTTGGGACTCTCTTTTCCTTTTCTTCTGCCCTTCACCCCCATCTCTCTCTCCCTCTCTCTCTCTAAAATAAATCTTTAAAAAAATGGACACAGAAGCAACATACCTCAACATGATAAAAGTGATATGTGACAAGCCCACAGCCTACAACACACTGAACAGTGGAAGGCTTTTCCTCTAACATCAGTACCAGACAAGGGTGCCTAATCTCACCATTCCTTTTCAACACAGTATTAGAAGTTTTAGCCAGAATGATTAAGCATGAAGAAAAAGAACAGGCATCCAAATTGGTAAGGGAGAAGTAAAATTGTTTCTATTTGCATATCACATGACCTTATATATAGAAAATCTGGAAGCTTCTCCTCACAAACTGCTAATTAATAAATTCAGTAAAGTTTCAGAATATAAAATCAACATACAAAAGTTAATTGCAAAAGTCAGAATACTCTAACAATGAACTATCTGAAAAAGAAATAAAGAAAATAATCCCATTAACAATAGCATCAAAAACAGTAAAATACTTAGGGATAATTTAATCAAGGAAGTGAAAGATCTATACATTAAAAATAATAAGACATTGATGAAAGAATTTAAAGAAGACATAAGTAAATGGAAAGATATCCCATGTTTATGAATTGGAAGAATTAATATTCTTTAAATGTCCATGCTGCATAAAGCCATATACAGATTCAGTACAATACTTACCAAAATGCCAATGGGATTTTCCAGAAATAGAAAAAAAATCCTAAAATTGAAATGGAACTACAGTATACCTTGTATAGCCAACCAGTCTTGAGAAAGAACAAAGTTGGAGGTATCACATTTTGTTTTCAATCCGTATTACACATTTATAGTTATCAAAACAGTGTGGGGGAAAAAAGCCCCAAAAAACAAACACAAAAACAAAACAGTGTGGTACTGGCATGAAAATATGTGCACAGACCAATGGAACAGAACTGAGACCCTAGAAGTAAACCCACACATATATGGTGAACTAATATTTGACCAGGGAGCCAGTAATATTCAATGGGGAAGGATAATCTCTTCAGTAAATATTGTAAAATTGGATATTCACATGCAGAAGAATTAAGTTGTACCTCACCAATACCTCTGTATTGGTGATTTTTTAAAAATATAACACCAAAAGCACAAAAGCAAAAGCAAAAATCAACAAATGAGACACCATTAAAACAAAATAGCTTCTGGGAGAGAGTCAAGATGGTGGAAGGCCAGGTGACCACGTTTCGGGGAGTTCCCTGAAGAGAGCTGAATTCCAGCAAAAAAAAACCACTACAAGACCACCGTGAACACCCATGAAACCAGCCTGAAATGTGATATTTCCCACTTCTGGACCGCCACGAGAGACAAGGAACATCGGCAAAAAGGTAGAAACAAATAAGACGGTCTGGAGGCTTGCCCCCAGAGACAGGGGAGTGGGGGAGGAAGCCTGCAGAGCTGAACCATTGAAAACAAATACCCCAAAATGAAAGTGCTCTGTGAGTGAGGAATAACAGCAGATTATGGCCTGAATCGGGGCTAGACAGAAACGGGAACACAGCGGAGCCCAGGGCAAGGCAAGGAGACTTTTTAAAATTTTTTCCCGCCGCCTGGTGCCCCCGCGCGCTGCCGCCGGAGCCGCTGCAGCTGCCGCAAAAGCAGCGGGAGTGGATTCTATTTTTACGCCACTGCCCTTCCCTCCCATTTCTCTCCACGCCATGGGCCGCACGCAGACCCCCCCCAGGGAAGGCGTTTTTACAGACTTGCGTGGTACCGGAGAGGCCGCGGGTCCCAGGGCGCAGACAAAGTCGCACGATCCAAAAGGAGTTGTGGCTTTGAGGTGCAGGAGTGAAACAACAAGCGGGGGCGGGGGGAGAAATCAATACAACGTCTGTACCAGCCTGGCTGTGACAGACTGCCACCCGGGAGGCTGGAAAGAGCCCCTCCCTGTGTAGAGGCTCTCTCTGGGAGGGAGGTCTGGGCGCAGACATCTTGCTCCGACCTGACTTCCGCAACAGCTGAAAAAAGACATAAAAGAACAACGCTTCGCTACCAGAGAATTGTAACCTGATAACCTGGTTACCATTGAGACCGGCCTCTAGCAAAGGGCCCGAGAGACTCAGCCTAGGTAGAAGGACTGAAAGGGAATGGCACGCCCCGCCCCCAGAAAGCAAGCCAGAAGCTCAGGAGGACAACAGTCCAATGCAAAACCCGAAATCAGGGAAAGGCAATTTATTAAACTCTTGGCACTGACTACAAGTACCAAAAGCCCTACAACTCATTGATACAGTTTTCCACCTCATTTACTTTTTTAAACTTTTTTCTATTTTTACTTTTAAAGCTTCCACTTTAAGCTTAAAAATACATTCTCACGGTTTTTCTTCTTTCAATTTTTAGCCCCCTTCTTATCACAACGTGATACCCAATACAACACCCCATAACATTTCTTATTTTTTTTATATTTTTATTTATTTTTTATTTTTTTTATTTTTTTCTCTTTTTTACCCTAAAATTTTCTCAAACACACCCCTGTATTTTCTGCTTTTGTTGTTGCCTCTTGTTTCCCTGTTCGCTCTCTCTGTTTTTTCCCTTTCTTCTCTCCTCTTTCCTTTATTCTCTCTTTTACGTGCACATGTAGATACAAGCTTCAAGTCAATCCCACATCCCTATTCAATACTACCCCTATATGCAACCAGTTCTAATCCCCCTATATCTTTTGAAAGTGGGCTCCTCCAACAATAACAACAAGACAAACTCGGGAGCGTCTGAAATGCATTCCTTGTCCACAAGGAGTGTCTGCCCTCACCTTCCCACTCTAGTTTGTCAGTGTGTCTGTGTAATTGTCTTTCCTTCTATATTATATAATACTGGTCTTGGGGGTCATATAGGTTGGGCTTCGCTTTTTGATCTCTTCATTTACCCTTGATAACCCTTTTCTTTACCCTGTAACAGCTTTGTACCATATAAATCCTATCACCGGGCCCCACTCTGGCAGGGGTGTCTTTTCCTGCTTCCTCTCTTCCGTTTTCTTTTTTCTTTCTCCTCCCTTTTCGGTGGTGAACTCTGGTTGCTCCAAAACCTTCCAACGACCAATCCACCTAGATAGTGGCTGATATATCTAGCCATACACCCCCTCAACCACTCCTCGCCACAATGACTCGGAGAAAGAACACCCAACAGAAGAAAAACCCTGAGACTGCAACCTGGGTCACAGAATTACTAGAAATGAACATAAACAATATGACAGATAAGGAATTCAGGGCAGCAATAGTCCAAGCAATAGTCAATTTAGAAAAGAACATTAGTCTTCCAAAGTGGAAGCCATAGTAACAGAAGTGAAAGCTGAGGTTAGAAAGGCTTTAGATGAGATGCAATCTAGTTTAAATATGCTAACAGCCAGAGTAAGTGAAGCTGAAGATCGTATCAGTGATTTAGAAGACACACGGAATAAGAAGGGAGGAGCAAGAGAAGTCTTGGAGCAAACAACTAAAATCCCAAGAAAACAGAATAAGGGAAATGAATGATGCCATGAAACGCTCCAATATCAGAATTATTGGAATCTCTGAAGGAATTCAGAGAGAGATAAGCCTAGAAAATATTGTTGAAGAAATCATGGATGAAAATTTCCCAAATCTGAGGAATGAAACAAATGTTCATGTCCTAGAAGTAGAGAGGACACCCCCCAAGATCAATGAGGCCAGAAAAACTTCCAGGCACATAATAGTAATATTCTTGAACCATAAAACCAAAGAATATGTCTTAAGGGAAGCTAGGAGAAAGCGATCCCTTACCTATAGAGGGAGGACCATCAGAATAGCGTCAGACCTTTCCACAGAAACCTGGCAAGCCAGAAAGGGCTGGCAAGACATATTCAGGAAGTTACATGACAAAGATATGCAACCAAGGATAATGTATCCAGCAAGGTTGACTTTCAAAATGGAAGGAGAAATAAAGAGCTTCTAAGACCGCCAAGTCTAAAAGATTATGCAACCACCAAGCCAGCACTACAAGAAATACTAAGAGGGGTTCTTTAGAGGAGAAATGAACCCAAGAGTGACACAAAACAGAAATATACAGAGGTAACTTATAGAAACATGAACTCCATAGGCAACATGATGTCAATACAAACATATCTATCAATAATCACCCTCAATGTGAATGGCCTAAATGCTCCAATAAAAAGACACAGGGTTGCAGACTGGATAAA
>PITA01019099.1:0-29357 GCA_004023965.1 Spilogale gracilis | reverse complement strand
ACCTACAGGAATGCAAGGTCCTTCAGGGTCCAGTGTGAGGTCACCTCCACTCTCCACCAGCATCTCCCTCCCCTCGCCCACGCTGCCCCGGCTGCCCTGCGGGGGTCCAGGCCAGCAAACAGGAGCCTGGCAACTGGAGGGCCTGGTGGGCACACAGAAGGCATCCAATAAATGCTTGCAACATTTAATGCTTCTTTGTTACACAAATATTTGAATGACTGCACCTTTTTACACGTGAAGGAGTTGAGTTCCACAGGAGAGAGCATGTTCTCTCAGAGCCCAAGAGAAGCAGAATGCCCGCCGAGCAGCTCCGGCATTTCCCCCGCCTGAGCCACCTGGCTGGGCCACTGAGAATCCGGCCCCACACTTGGTCAAGACATAAAATGCCACAGCAGCTCTAGTCTGGTCTGGGAACAGAAAACTAATCCGAGAGAGAGCACAGTTCTAAAGAGAAAACAAAATGGGGCCCAGAGCCAGCACACCCTCCCCAGCGGTCCCGCACACACCAGGGCAGCCGGCGTGGAAGGGCGGGATGAAGGCAGGCTTCTTCTCCAAACACGGGAGCTGGCTTTCTCCACCCGATCAGACAGTGACAGGAAGAGGAAAATACCATCACAAAGGCTTAAAGCTTCTCTCCTCCCGGAGCTGGCCTGAACTGTACAAGCAGTGTGGCCAAAGGTCCCCACCCCAAGGGCCCCCACCCCAAGGGCCCCCTTTAGGTCCCCACCCCAAGAGCACAACAAATGGTCCCACCAACTGGCTGGCCTCACCACCTGCCAACAGGACCTCTGGGAGAACAAGAGGAGGAGGTATATCAGCACCCTTGAAAGGGCTGCCCCCCCTTGGGGCGCCTAGATGGCTCCGTCGTTAAGCATCTGCCTTTGGCTCAGGCCATGATCCCGGAGTCCCAGGTTCGAGCCCCACATCGGGCTCCCTGCTCAGCAGGAAGCCTGCTTCTCCCTCTCTCACTCCCCCTGCTTGTGTTCCCTCTCTCACTGTGTTCATCGCTGTCAAATAAATAAAATATTTAGAAAAAAAAATGAAAGGGCTGCCCCCTGCTGCCAATGTCCACGGTGGCACCAAGGGACCTGTCCCCTTTCCAAGACCCTGCCCTTCATCCTGCTCTCCACACACATCATGCCCAACGCTCTGGGACAAGCCCAGCCACCCTCCCGGGGGGCTTTCCATAAAGGATCAGGAACTCACCCAGAGACAGGAATTAAGGGCCGTCTGCCTCCTCTGGGAATAAGCCTTCAAGACAGCAAGCCTTATTCTATCTTTCAGTTTAGTACAAATGTTTACTGAAAGCAGGGTCATTTCAAAACTGGAGCAAGGTATATGCGGGAACAAGCAGAGAGCCGCTCCATGGCACATTTAAGAACAGTATGGACGGGGGCTGGCCACCAGCGGCCACCAGCAGGACGGCCAAGCTCAGGTGCACAGGCTGTGTGAGAAGGGAGACGGCACGGCGGACGTGCCAGCGGGGGCAGCGGGCCCACACCCTCGGAGGATGGGCCCCAGGATGGGCAAAAAAAACCACAAGGGGCCCCGGGGAACAGAGCTAGCGCCGTGGAGGGCCCAGAACCGTAGGGCTCAGCCCCAGACTGGCACACGCCTGGACTCCGAGACGGCTCCCTCGCACGGGAGCCGGGGGCCCAGGACAGACGCCACCTCAGCAGCGCTCTCCGCACACAGGGCGCCTGCAGGCAAGGCCGCCACGCGGCCGGGCAACGGTGACGGCACCCGAGCCCTTAGCTCACATGACAGCCCACGCTGTCCTCCCCACTGACGGCTACAGGCACCTCTGTGACCCTCGGCACTCAGGCTGGAATTTCCACGTTAATCCCCAGAAAAGAGGAAACAGTATTTCAGAATGGGGAAACTGAAAGACTGGGGATACTCAAAATAAAAGTCCCCCAAGCCCGGGGCTCCAAAAATGGGAAGCGCCCAGGCTGCCCCATGCCCTCTGGGCCTCCCAACCCCTCTGCCTCTGGTGCGTGGAGGGAAGGGCAGCGTGAAGCTGGGAGAAGCCGCTCCTCTCCTCCTGAGGGACGCGGGTGCTGTGCAGATCCAGGCGCATGGGAACCAGGTTCCCGAGCCCCAGGCCTGAGGAGCTGGGCAAGGGCCGAGCCCAGGGGACAGCAGGGGGAGCCAGCTCCCAGGGGGCCGCCTCTGCCACCCACCCGCAGCCCAGGCTCCCTGGTCTGCAAACCCCGGGCTGCAGGGAGGGCCGATGGCACACTACAGGGCAGAAGCCCGGCAGGAGAGCAGTCAGGCAGGTGCGGTGTCACACAAGGCCCACCCGACCTCACCCTGCCCCCTCCCCGACATCTGTCCACAGCCATGCTCAGCATTGGCCGCACTCCCAGGGCCCGGCCATCCCCATGCCCACCGTCTGCAGGAATCCATGCATGGCCCGGAGCCCCCAAGGAGAACCATGCTGCACCTGGAAGGGCCTGCAGGGCCAGACTCCACACCATGCATGTCTGAGCACGAAGCTGAAGAGCGGTTAGAGATGGGGCTGCTGGGGAGGCCAGGGCGGGGGGGGCGCAGGTGTCCCTCCCCGGTCCCAGGTCACTGCACCACTGTCCTCCTCCGTGCTGCACACAGGCAGGGCTAGCCCAGGGCAGTCTGGGGAACAGAAGAACAGACATGGGCTCCCAGGGCACTTCAACTTCTTCCCATGACCTCCGACCGTGCCTTCACAGCACTCGGGGAAGGGAACACTTTCTCTCGCTCTCAGTTTAAAAAAAAACAAAAAACAAAAAACTTGGGGGGCACCTGGGTGGCTCAGTGGGTTAAGCCTCTGCCTTCGGCTCAGGTCATGATCTCAGGGTCCTGGGATCAAGGCCTGCGTCAGGCTCTCTGCTCGGCAGGGAGCCTGCTTCCTCCTCTCTCTCTGCCTGCCTCTCTGCCTACTTGTGATCTCTCCCTCTGTCAAATAAATAAATATCTTTAAAAAATTTTTTAATCAAAGACATCAGAGATTTATTTACTTTAATCATTTCCGTCCACACTTAAAATTACCCCATAAGAGTCTTGCCTTTCTACATTAGACGAATATGTAAGAGAGAAAAAACATGATTCAAATTTATTTTTCAAAATCTTTCCAGACCAGCTAAAAGGCATTGAACAAGGTGAAGCAGGACCACCAAGAAGCAAGCAAGCCAAAGGGTCTGGGTACACAGCACCCCAGCACCACCCCTGCTTGCAGGTACCGGCGCAGACGGAGCCCAGAGAGACCAGCTCGCACAGAACAGGGCCCCCGCCGGAGAGACTCCCCGGCTCCTCGCAACATGGGAAAAGAGGAGTAAAGAGGCACTCCATCCAAATAGCCACTTCAAAAATACAAGCAAGGAAACAAACAGGTTTCTAGAAACACAAGAGCAAGCTGGTCAGGGCAGCAGCTCTGAGCTTCCGAAAAAGAGGCAGGGCCTCCACCTGGTTCTTGGACCCAAGAAAACACAAGCTACGGGCAGAGCCCTTCCAGCTTTGTCCCAGTCCTTCGGGACTAAATGCACTTTGCAGAGGTGGGCAGTGAGGGGCCGGCCCACCTGGGAAGACGGATGCAGGTGTCCTGTCCACACACCAGGGCAGGACTTCGCAGGGCCAGCTGTGGAGGGCTAAGCACAGCCCTTCCAGTCCGACACCCCGCCTGCACATTTCTCTGACCTTCCTCCTCCCACTTAGGGGTTTCTCCGTGGCTGCTGTAACGATCTGCCACAGGCAGTGGTTCAAACGCACATTTATCTTAAAGTCTGAAGGTCAGAAGTCCAAGGCGGGTCTCACGGGGCTAAAGTCTAGGTGTTGGCCGCGGCACTCATTTCTGGATGCTCTAGGGAAAGTCCATTTCCTACTTTTGGGCTGTTGGCAGAATTTAATTTCCTGCGGTTGGAGGACCAAGGTTCCCGCCGGCTGTAAGCAGGAGGCCGCTCCAGCTGCTGGAGGTCACCACACCCCCCGGCTCACGGCCCCTTCCTTCATTTTCAGAGCCAGCAACGGGAGACCAGTGTTCATCTGCTGTTGATTCTGACTACTTTGAAGCACTCACTCCATCCACCGGACCCACTAGGTCACCCAGGACAAGGTCATGTCTCAGGGTCAGCGGATCTGCACCCTTCACTCTCCTTTACCATGTGACCTGGTTCTAGATAAGGACACGGACATCTTTGGGCACCGGTATTCTGCAAGCTCACCCCATCCGTCCGGCCAGAACCCTGGTGATCACCTCAACCCCCAACACCCACTGAGGCCATCAGTGACTGCTCCAGGTGCCACGTGCAGCCCGAGGGCAGCACCAACCTCTCCCCACCCCCCACCACACTGATCCTCTCCTCAAGGAGGATGAACAGGACCGTGGCACCACCCTTCCGTGCCTTCTCACGGCTCTTCTCTGTGGCTTTCTGAGCCCTGCCCATCTCCTACCTCTCTTGTCACAAGGCTCCCCTGCTGCCGTCCTCCTCCCCAGCCCCGGGGTCCCCAGCCGCATCTCCCGATCTGCGGCTCGCCACGGGCTGGCTCCCTCTCCATCTCCAGGGCTCAGGTCAAGCATGACCTCTTCTGGAAGGGCACGGCCTTCCACGGATGCTTCCGCCAATGCCCCTAGATGCTGACCTTCGAAGCACGTGCTGACATGCTTACTGTCTCCCTCACCCCAGTGGCCTCTGAGAGCCACACCTCTTGGCTCAGCATTCAGCATGGGACCTGGTGCACAAAGTACGTTCCGAATGCATCAACTGTCTCCCCTCGGCTCATGAGTGATGGCGGCCTGTTAAGACGACCGTGGAGCTGATGTCTCACTGGCTCGGACACACCTCGGGCTGTGCCGCCGGAAGGGAAAGCTGCCCACCACACCGCCAGCTGTCTTCTGGTCCAGCTCTAGTCCAAGCACCCGCAGCCTTGCCGGACTCGATCTGGGCCCTTCTGCCGCCCAAATGTCACCCTTCACAGGCCCCAGCGGCCGCACCCCCTCCTGTGGGCACAGCTGGCACCCAGGCAGAGCCAAGCGGCCACAGCCAGCGGCGGACCCACACGGGAGGGCGGCCTGCGCTCACACACACGGTGGGCTGTGACTTGGTCCTGCCATTTACAATTAAGTGTGGCTAGAGTGCCGCCCGCAGCTGCAAAGGGCAACCGCCCCCTGGGCGTCAAGTGGGTCAGTGGCCCAAGAAAGAACGGGCCCCAGAGAGTCAGAGACTGAACCAGTCGTGATCCCCACCTTCCACTGATTCTTACGGCCCCACCATCCTCTCTCACCTGATGTTCGCCACAGCTTCCTAACTCGTCTCCCTGCTTCTGCCCTTGGCCCCCAGCCCTAACCTACCACCCACCCAGAGGCCAGAGAGATCCTGCCAGGCCTCTGCCAAGACCCTCCAAAGCGTTCCCCCCTCACGGTAAGAGACAGAAAGTACACATGGTTCCACTGTGACCACAAGGCTGGCCCCCACCACCTTCCAGACCTCGTGCCCCAGGAATGTCTCCCTCTTCCCTCAGCTCTTGTCACCAGGCCCCTGCGTTTCTCAAGCACACTGCTGTCACTCCTGATCAGAGCCTTTGCACTCACTGACCTTCTGCCCGGACCACTGTCCTCCCAGCCACCCAGGGCGCCTGTCTGCTCACCTCCTGCGAGTCTTGCCCAAATGTTACCTCCTCTGCGAGGCCTGCTCTGGCCATCGTATCACCAGGAAACCCTCCCCGCTCCACATGCCTCTGAACTGTCCATCCCAATGCTTCGTTTTAGGTTTCAACACCAGAATGACAGTTCCTGCCTTCTCACGGTAACTCTCTTCTAACTGAGTCGTAGTCTTCAGTCTCTGCCCTTCCTGCTCCACTGCAAGCTCTCGGAGAACTGCTTCTGATCTGTTCCGTTCCCTGGTTTTAGCTCCAGCCCCCGGAACTGTTACAGGCACTGAGTGTGGGTTAAACAAACAGCTACCAAATGAATCAATGTGCAAATTCTCAAAGCTGCTCCAAGAGGCCTTCCCTTGTGCTCATCAAAGGGAACCGGACCAGACCAAATAAATACGTGCCCGGAGGTGCCAGCCACTTAGGTCTAAGCCAGCTTCATCAGGTCACACTGGCGGAAACCGACGGCCCCAGGAGTGCCACAACCTGCTGAAAGTCACACCGAGATTAGTAGGAAAAAAAAAGGCTGAAACCCAGACCATAGAACCAAGTCAAAAGTGCTTCCACCATATCACACATCCTGCCTCATCCAGAAGAGAAATTTCTAAGAGAGCCCCAGCCAAACAACCTAAGAACCAGTGTGAGCAGAGGACTGGGCGGGGGGAGGGGGGTGAATACTACCGGCAAGACCAGCTCTCACGCAACGTGAGACCCTAGCCAACTTCCTCCGGGTTAATCCGGAAGGCAGTCTGAATCAATCACCATTTACCAGCACTGACAATGTAAGCATGTCACCGAAGGCACGCTCGGGAAACTCGCAGAGCTCACGGTCTGGGGAAGAAAACGAGCACAGACCAACGATGCTGACTTCGGTGCACAGACAGCTACTTTAGTCCAGACTGCAGGAAAACACACAGGGCTTTACAAGGACGTGCACTGGAGGTGAACTTTGAAAACTAAAAAAATAAAACAGGCCAGGCCAAGGGGAGGAGAGGGAGAACACCCTGTCAGCTCTGGGAGCATGAACTGACAGAGTATAACCCAGCGTGGACAGCAAGGAACCTGCAAGTCGCTCAGTACCGCTGAGGGCAACGTTTAAGCAAGGCGGGGTGGGAGACGTGGCTCCAGAACTGGGCAGGGCTCAGGTTATAAAGGGCCTTCCTACGCTTCTCCACATGGCATTTCAGAGGAAACATGCAAGGGCCTTACCCCGAGCCTCCCTCAGCATGTTGCTCTGTAAGTGAAACACAAGGGAGGCGCAAAATTGCAGGGCACCAAGAATCGTGCCTGGCAAACAGTAAGAGCTCGGTGACTACCTGCCATTATTGTCACAAGGACGTGTGATGAGAGAATGACAACTAAGAAACCGTTAAGGGCTAAACTGTAAAAAGACCCCTTAACAGTTCTGTATTCTGCGGTGAGTCTTCTTCCTCCTTTGTGTTTCCCTGGGCCAAGGCCCACACTCGAAGAGCGAGGCAACCCTGCGGCACATGGGAAGGGCCGGCAGAGCTGCAGGAACTGGGCCAGGACCCTGCCAGCACTGTGCTCACGCAGGTTAGGACTAAGTATGTGGCAAGTGATCACCACAGGAAGGTGAGCTACTGATGGGCCGAAGGACACACCTTCACAACGCTTCCGGTGCCCGGAACAGCAGCCCTGACCGAGCCAGGCCGCCAGTGCGGGGCCCAGGCCACTGGGTAGGCCTTTCCAGTGGGCCCATCCTCTCCTCTGCGCCCTGCCCTCTGCAGTGGCAGCCCCTGGCAGCTCTCCAGGACTCCACTCCAACTCTGTGACTCCGACAAGGGAGCTGCTCACAAGAATGTCTAAGACACGCACAGCGCCAAAATCAGAAGGAAAGGGAAGTCTGTCTTCGGTGATGCGGAACCTCACAGAAGAAAGCTGGGGACCACGTTAGCTTCCCGTGTGCATTGTAACACGACAGAAATTGATCCTCCCACAGCTCTGCAGGCTTGGAGTCCGAAATCAAGCTGTTGCTGCAGCCATACTCTCTCTGAAATCTTCAGAGGATCCTTCCTTGCCTCTTCTAGGTTCTCCTGGTTGCCTGGGATCTTCGGCATTCCTGGCCTTGTGAACACGTGGCCCCAATCTCTGCCTCCCTCTTCACATGCCATCTTCCCTATGTCTGTCTGTCTGTGTCCACATTTCCCTCTTCTTTTAAAGACACCAGTCATTGGACCAGCACTCACCCTAACCCAGTGTGACCTCATTTTAACTTGATTACCTCTGGAAAGATGCTACTTCCCAATAAGGTCACGCTCACAGGTTTCCAGGTAGCCATGAGTGGGGCTGGGGGGAAGACGACTGAACCCAGGACAAGGAAAAATTACCAAGAGACGCAGTCATGAGGCCAAATGCTTATCCACCATTATAACTCCATACTGCAGCTCAACTCTTCTTAGAGCTCGGTTGGTTGAGAATTGGAGTTCATTTAAACTGAGGAAGAACCAAAACCTCAAGACCTAAAGGCAACACGTGAAAGTTCCACTGCCACGTGGTTCGTTTTTCCCAGAGTCTATGTTCTGGAGCATCCGTCTCCGTCACCCCTGGGACTTCCTATTCGCTGCCGTTCCAGAATTTTCACATCACCTTGGACCCTGACACTGCTTCTGAAGAACGCTCTTCTCTTCTTCAACCACGCACAATCCTAGGCGTGAAAACGGGATCTCTGGCCTCCTGTGTGGATCCCCGCCGGAGTCCCCACGTCTGAGCGGTCAGTGCTCACTCCTACTAACCACCAAATCACTCTGAAAACTGAACGTTTCTGACTGAGCACAGTGGCCTCCAAAGTTTACAATTCTACCACTCCACGCACTGTGTTCCTTAGGCAACACCTATGAATAAGCTATGCTTATAAATGATTCTAGGTGCAATTATTTTAATACCACGATTCCTAATTTTCAGTGTTCAGACGTCAGTTCCCAGACAGAATAAACGGTGTTTAGAAACGCTGACATGTGCTTCTCCGCAGTCGGTGTCGGCCAGCAGCTGCGCTTCCCCCCCAACTGTCCATGTCCTGTCTCCACGGTCCCCGGGGGCTGGGCCACGGATCAGCCACACGCTGGTCAGGACTCTGGGGCCCAACGGCTTCCAGGGTGCACCCAGGCCACTGCACGCACTTCCTTTTTTGTTTAATTTTTTTTTCTTAATTTTTTCCCTGCTGCTGACTCAAGGAGCTGGTTTTGCGGCCAGAAAGTGGAAAGCGTGGAAATTTACAGGGCGTCTCAAATCCAGCTGAGCAGATCCTCGAGCTCGAGGCCAAACGCTGCGCCCACAGGAGACAAGAAGGCCATTCAAGTGGGTCAGACCGCCACGCCCCCTCGCAGCAACCGCCCGCGGGGCCAGCACCGCCGCCCCCGCCAGTGTGCGCACTCCACCGAACTCCGCAGCGCGACCCACGTCGGTGCCTTTCGGCTTCCCCAGGGGGCCCCGGGGTTTCCCAGAAGGGAGCCTGCCCGTCTCAGGACGAGCTCGCGGGCCGCTCCGCCTCCTCCCTTCAAGCCTCGACCTGCGTGCAGCCACTGTCACCTCCCAGACCCTGCGCTCGAGCCCCCCTGCTCCCCCAACGCCCCTCGCGTCCCCAGCAGGCCTCCCGCAGCCCAGGTCACCCCTCCCCAGACCCCCGACTCCACCCGCAGCCCAGGGCGCCTTGGCGCCCACCTGACCCCTGACCCCTGACCCCGACCCGGCCTCTTGGTCACACCCACCTGCCCGGGACTTTGCTGTTGCTGCGTTTCCAGAACTGCTTCCTGGCCCCGTCGCTGGCCATGGTCCCTCCTCATCCCTCAGACCCGCGCCCCGACACCCTGAGAGCGGCCGGCCGGCCCCGGCGGCCCTTTCCTGAACCCCCGGTGGCCCCTCAGCGGTCCCGGGACTCCCGAGCTTAGAGCCTAGAGGCTCTTCCGCCTCCCTCCGGAAGTTGTGCCTACGCGCGCCCGGAAGTCCCTCCTCCGTCCCCGGCGCGCCAGACGCACGGCGCGGGCGCTGACGACATTAAAGGGCGACGCTGGGAAGGAGGTGCGGCGTCTGCGGCTCCGACGGCTGGGTTCCGTGTTACGGCGGCTGGCTGGGGCCCATGCTCGGCTCTCTGCTCTGCTGCTGGGCGAGGCGGCGAGAGAGGGGTGGTCCGGGGCGCGCGGGCGCAGTAGAGGGGCGGCGGGGCGGCGGTGGGGCCTGGGATCCAGCCGGAGGCTCTGCTGCTCCCCGGGCTGGCGCTCCTGCACCTGCTTGCCCTCTCGCTCGCTCACTCAGATAAACTAAAATCTTTAAAAAGAAGAAGTCTGCATTGGTGACATGATCACATAAGAGTTGGGGTGTACTGGGCTCAGTAACATACGTTGTTGAGGTTATATTTAGGGTTTGTTTTCTTTTTTATTTGTCGTAGCCGCCGGAAGATGTGAAGTGACGTGCGTGGCTTTTGGGAGCCCCTTGACCCACCTCTGCCAGTTCTCTTGTGAAACAAAAATTGGATTGTATATACGTTTTCCCATGCCTGCTCACTTACTGATGGGTAACATGGATGCAGTTTTTGCCATAGGCAAGATGCCAACCTGGGTGCTTCGTATGCGGTGTCTCTGCCTTCTGCCGGCTACATCCCCAAGGGCTGTCCCTCCTGGAAGAGCAGAATGGCTCGCTCACCTCCCCGACCCCGAGTTTTATACTCTTCCCAAAGCTCTTTGTATCCACCCTGCAACATTTCCGTTTTGATTGGGTAGCTTCTGCCTCTGTAAATGTTTGTTGTATGAATGACAACCATGGAAACTCTTTTGTCACCATAAAAACTCCCGAACTCTTCTCCCTGGGGTGGTCTCAATGGATCCTTGGTGATCCCCTGCTGACACACCCTCAGCAGATCCTCAGGGCTCCTTTGCTGCATGGCCTGATGAACTCTTCCAGGATCCTGTCCTTATGTGACCTCAAGGAATCTCCAAAGATCTTTCGATAAAGTTCAGTGGATCCTCAGGGACTCCCTGATGCAGCCTCAGGCAGTCTCCCAGGATTCTCTCCTAGTGAAGCTCAGGAAGGCCCCCGAGATCTCTTCCCTTTACAGTCCTGAGGCCTCAGAAATCCTCCTCAGAGCCTGGCTCGTAACAGCCTCCCAGGTCCCCGATGGACATCACTGGGGATCTTAGAGGTTCTCCACAGCTCTTTTGGTTCGTTCCAAGAATTAGCAAGGTGAGAGCAGGACAGAGATGATGGAAGTAGAGGAAAAAAGTGGACAGTAGTAACCGGCTGGATGGATGCAATTACAGCATCTTAGGTCAGTCATCCCTATGGCTTGATACTTTCCTGCCTCATCTCCTGGGAGAAAGAGAAAGACTGACACCAAGATTGATGGAGCCTTCAGGACCCACTGAGCAAAGGGTTAGCAGTGCTAACAACAGAAACAGGAGAGCAAGGGGTCAGCCTGCTTGTAGCCTACATTTTTTAACGACTTAGGATTAACTGGGTCATGGTGATAGATGTAAGTCCTCGGCCAAGCACGAGGTTAGAGGACAGATTAGTCTCCACATAAGGAGGGGATGGGAGGACCTGGCAAGGCAAAGTCACAGGAATAGGCCAGCATCATGAGCAGCATGATCACAACACGAAGAGAAAATTCCCAGGAATGGATGTTGGCTAGGGAGCATGGTAGGGATCGATGGGAAAGGAACATTTGGTGGAAGGCACAGTGTATGAACGAAAGTGTAGCATATGTAGCGTCTAGGAATGGGGTCCATGCCAACATCAAACAGGACAGACGCATGAACCAGAATGACTGAGTTGGAGCCTTTTGTATTCATTTGTGCAACATAATTTGTAAAGATTTATTTGAGAGAGAGCATGGGGGATGAGGGCAGGTGGCAGAGGAGGGTGGGAAGAGGGAGAAGCAGACTCCTGGCCGAGCACGGAACCCAACACAGGGCTCAAACCCATGACCCAGAGATCATGACCTGAACCAAAGTCAAGAGTCTGAAAGTCAACAGACCGAACCACCCAGGAACCCCTGTGCAAAAAATAATTTCTTAAAATTTATTTATTCGAGAGAGAGAAAGAGCACGAGACTGGGAAGGGATGAAGGGGAGGGAGAAGACTCCCCACTGAGCTGGGAACCCGACATGGGGCTCCATCCTAGGACCCCAGGATAATGACCTGAGCCAAAGACAAAAGCTTAACTGACTGAGCCACCCAGGTGCCCCAACAAATGATCTTTGAGCAGCAAACACAAGAATCTTACTTATACTAGATTAAGCTAATGAAAATTAAATCCAAGGACATGCCATTTCACACATAACAGATGGACTAAAACTTAGAAATCTGTCAATGCCAAAATCGACAAGGGTGAAGATTTTTGAGCAGTGATTCACTGCTGGTGGGAGTATAAATTTTTTAGTGATTTTGACAGCCATCTAGCATTTTCTAGTAGTTAAGGGTGCATATACTCTACAATCCAGCGATTCTACTCTCGGTGTGTACCCTAGAACAACTTGCCCAACTTGCCCAGGAACATTCACTGCAACATGCTGCTACTGCTGGGGGGCGGGGGCCGGGCAATGGGGGGAAAGGAGGGGGAGAGGGGGAGGGCATAAAGTCATCTACAGGAGAATTGACAAAAGATACATAGCTATCCTATAGGATGCTCTATGGTAACAAAATGAATAAATTAGTTACATGTATCAACACAAATCAATTTCACAATGTTAAGTGAAAAAAAAGTTGAGTATGAATGCCCGTCCTATTTAATTTCATTTTTTTAGAGTTAAAAAAAAAGCTAAACACTAAATTCAGGAGAGCAGTTGCTTCTGAGTGTTGGTGGGGACTTTGATCAGTAAATAAGAAATTGAAGGGGCTTCAGTTTTATTATTATGCTTTATTTTTTAAAAAAGATTTTATGACTTGGAACACTGAAAAAATAAAATAACATAATAAAAAAATAAAAAGACTTTATGTATTTGACAAAGAGAGAGGGAACACAAGGAGGGGTTAGGGGGAAAGAAAGAAGCAGGCTCCCCACAGAGCAGAGCCCAAAGCAGAGCTCAATCCCAGGACCCTAGGATCACAGCTGAGCCAAAGGCAGATGCTTAAGAACTGAGCCACGGGTGCCCCTCCTTTATTTCCGATGGCAGTGGGAGTATATGCAACTGTTGTTATATTATTTATGATTTCCCCTGTGTATCAAATGTTTGACACTATATGACTATTACAGAGCTCTTACTGCTACGTCTGGGAGCACACTTGGAAAAGGATGAGACAATGAATAAGCAGTGTTCACTGAGAGGCGTGGAGGGGTCGAGACAATAAGATCTGTGACTGTAGTTTAAGGCTAGCGGGCGTGATGGGACAAAATGCAAGGAGCGGTTCCAGGGAGAGGGAGCGTCCCTGCTGCAGCTAGGAGACAAGAGATTGGAGTGCTGGGTAACAGGTGAGTCTTTGCTACAGCTTCAAGTGATGCAGGTCGGGCTCCCCAGGAGGCAGATGCTTCTATGCAGGTGGCTTCCTGGGGGGGAGAGGTTGAATGGTGAGGGGCACCTGGCCCTGCAGAGACGTCCTGAATTGAGACCAGAGGGTGGAGCCTTTGCACTGTGCAGAAACCAGCCATTTCAGGGCCGCCCCTTGGGAGGGGGGTCGCTGCAGCTGCGGCAGCTCCATGGAGGGGCTTCTCGAGCCATCAGCGGCCAGCACTCCCAGTCTCAGAATGAAAGCCTTCATCCTCAGGGGCGAATCTGGGCAGCAGAGCATAGTGCTGGCCGCAGCCGGCCTTGGCTCCACTCGGACCCACGAGCGTCGCAGGGTCACCGTTGGAAGAGCATCTGCAGGATTCTGCCTGCTTCCTTCTGTGGAAATTTACAAGAGGAAGGTTGGCGCAATCTCGGAAACACAGCCGGCTTCCTGTTTCTCTGCCCCTCACTGGAGACTCCCTCTGCTGCTGTGGAGCAGCTACCCGGTGAGGTTACCCAGCCTCTCCTCCTAGAGGCTTCACACCCTCCATCGTCGCCGTGGGGAGGGCTGGTGCTGCCCACGCCCAGCCCAGGGCTCCCTGGGAACCATCTGTCCGGTCTCTCCAGGCGGGATGGATCAGACAAGGCCATCATGCCTGTTTAGTTCGGCCTCTGCTCATCCCGCCCTGCCCGTGTCCCTCACTCGCTCACACACATGGCTCCCAAGGACGTCCTCAGTATGGCCGCGTACGAGCTAGCCAAGGCGCTGCGTGTAAATGGAAATGTATTATGAAGAATTCGTTCACACAGTTATGGAGGCTGAGAAGTCCCACAAGATGAGCTATATTCCAGCCCCAAGCAGAGAGGTGGGAACAAGACAAGTTTCTCCTCCCCCTTCCGCGGGCATCTACTTTTCTCCAAGTCTACCAATTCAAGCTCAAGTCTCCCCTGGGAACACAAGGCAGCTACACCCAGAGTGGAGTTTAATCTTGGCACACCATGGTCAGGCAGTCAAGCGAGCACATAAAATTCCCCATCACCCAATAAACCTCCTACAGGGGCATTTCCTCAAATCCACTGGCTCAGAGGAGACTAACGCAACCACGGGTAAGTGTGCTGCCTCATGGTCACAAGATGGTGTCCCAGCTCCATCTATCGCGTGCTCATGCCAGTGTCCTAGCCAGACAGGAAGGCAAGGAGGCCCAAGGGAAAAAAGAAAAACCGACCTCTCCAGAAGTCCTGTTTTATCCTGGAAGGGCAATCCCCCACGCGGATCCTTAGGAGAAGGAACTGAGTCAGGGCCTGAAGGAGAGACAGATCACAAGGGAGAGCAGGAGAATGGGCTGGGCTGTTGGCTTGGACTCACTACAGCTTCCCCTCTGGGGCTGAGGACAAGTGGCTTCCCATCCGAGTAATAGGTCTCAGCCCACTAGGAACTGAGGCTGCTGTTTGCAGGGAGGCAGGTAGATTGGCTGGGGGTAGTGGGAGAAGCTGGAGGCATGGGGGAGGGTGCCCAGGGCAAGCAGGACCCTGAGCGTCACCTAGAACTTAGAAAACAGAGCCTCTGCGCCTGACTCCTAGTCCCATCCCCACTGCTCCCCGCCCCCGCGCACATCCCTGCAGCAAACTGACCTCGGCCACCCTAGACATCAGGGACGAAAAGACCCTCAGCTGCCTCTGTGAAGCAGAGACAGGAGATGGGAGTAAAATGAGACCACTGACAGAAAGAAGGAAGAGAGACGTGCCCAGCCCATAGGAACTGCGGGTCACCCCTTCCGTCACCGAGTCCTTATGCAGCATCCTGTCCCCGCCACCCCCTCCTTCCCTGCCCTCCACCTTCGCAGACAGCTGGAGGGAGCGCCCGCCCCCACAGGGAGCCTGCTCAGTCTGAGGGAGGCCTGCATATCTGAGGGGTGTACTGCTCTCTCTATTGGGGTCGGATGTAGCCTCTCGTGGCCAGGTGAATTCAGACTGAGTTATCCACTGAGCACTAACAACTCCTGCCTGGAAGAGGGGGAAAGGAACCAAATCCCCACCCATAATGACCCATAGTAAGACAGGCACCCTAAAATCTTAGTCAACTTCAGTCCATCCGCCTCTGGTCAGTTCCAAGGGCTGGGATCCAAAGGCGAAAATCTTACTAATGTGGAGAACTTAACCCAGAAATTCTTGTCTCCCAGCAAGAGGCCATGGGATTCGGCCCAGCCACCCCATCCATCCATCATCTGGTGGTCTCCACGATGGGGGTCTGGGAAACAACGGTCTGGTGAGGTTCCAGGCCCGTGCATGGGGTTGCAGACTGTGTCCTAGCGGCACCCCACAAAAAGAGGGCACACCCTCTTGGCTGGACACATGCTTCTGGGGAGCTGCTTGAGACAGGCCTGGGGCCGGGCCAGGAGTCCTCTTCACCCCTGCCCCACCCAGGATTTCCCTGCTAACTCACCAGCCTGCCTGCTCAGTTCTCATCAGCTTGGCTTGGAGCGAAGCCCTGGTTTTCTTGGCCTGCAGCCCTGAAGGGGCAGAAAGGATCTCTTCTCAGGCAAGTTAAATGTTCAGGCTTCTCTGCATTTGGGTGGGCCAGTTTCGGACTTGTGATGTCTCGCTGTATCTGTCGTCTGTTGGGAGCTTGCTGAGTGAGCCACCTCACCTACAGAATGCCGGGGCTCCGGCTGACATCCGGAGAGCCCGCGCCCCTCCTACAGAGGACGCAGTCATGTTTGCACGGATCTCCTGCGGCCACCAGAGCAGATGACCAGTTAAGTGCTAAAAACAGCTCAGCTCGTTTCCTGCAGTCCTGGAGCTCAGGAAGTCCAAATGCAGGGTCACTGAAGGACTAAACTCAGGGCCTGGGCAGGGATGCTTTCCTTCTAGATGTTCCCTTGCCTTCCCAGTTTCCAGCAGCCACCTGCTGTCCGTGGCTAGTGGCCACTGCCTCCAGCTGGGAAGCTCCAGCCTCTGTCTCTCCTCACTCCAGTTCCTCCCAGACCTTTCTCCCAAGGACCTGCTCAGATCTTGGAGCACCACTGCCCCCTCTCAGGGCCCTCAACTTAATCACGCCTCCAAGCCCCCTTTTGCCATATGAAGTAATACTCACAGGGTCTGGGGAGGGGGGAGAATGTGGATTTCTTTGGAGACCATTATTCAGCCGACCATGATATTTCGTGACATTAAGCAGAAGTTCCCAATTTTCCCCCATGAGCGAGAGGGCCTCGCTCTTGCCCCCGCCCCTCACTCAATTTGGTCCTTTCTAGAGTTTAGGGTCTGCCCAAGCCATACCCCACGTCTTAGGACCAAATTCTTCATGAATTCGGATATTGGTCGTTGCAGGAAAGAGAAAATCTAGCTCAGATGGGCTTATGCTATAAAGGGAACTTTCTCGGTTTACGCAGCTGAACAAGCCCAGAGGGGAGTGGAAGTCTGGAGAAGGGCTAGAACAAAGGACGATGGCCTCTTTGAGGTCCCAGGAGGCCTCTGTGGGCCAGCTGGACCTTGTGACTACCCCTGCACCAATCACAGTGGCCAGGAAACGTCACACTGATGTAGTCTACACCGAAGGGGGGATGGGAGTCCATCCTTCCAAATATTGTGGCTGCTACCCAACAAGGGAGGGGTGGTGTGGACGCTGGGGAGGAAGCCCGATGGCGGCTGCACGACCCAAGGTTGACAGACTGATTGATTCGGTGGCCTAAAAATGTTGACTTATTTGTCAACATTTTTTGATTGGACAAAATATATGTACCATACTTGGCACAGTGTGATATATGGAAATCTTATAAATATAGAAGTAGAAGGGGTGCCTGGATGGCTCGGTCCGCTGGGCATCTCCGAGACTTTTGATCTCACCCCAGGTCTTGATCTTAGGGTCGTGAGTTCAAGGCCCGCATTGGGCTCCAGGCTGCACGTAGTGTTTACTCAAAAAAAAAATTATGGTAATAATAAAAAATAAAATTAATAATAAATAAATAAACAAATAAGGAAGTAAAAGACCCCAATAGGAAGCAGTCCAATTTCAAAAATTAAGTGTACTTTTTTAAATGTTTGAGGAAATCGATCACAGGACACATTGAAGGGGCAAGGCAAGTGGTAAATGAACAAATAAAAATGGGACTTTTAGCAAGTTTTACAAATAAAAAAATCAAGGACACCCACTTACGCACAGACCAGCAACGATGAAAACAGACAGTGGGAGTGAAAACAAGCGTCACATCTGCGTACCTTGGCGGCAGCAGAAGCATGTACAGCCCCGAGCATATGTGTGCTTCGCCCCTGCAGTTGCCCCCAGAGGAATCAGTGGGGCAGGTAAGCAAGGTCCGTGCACACAGGGCTCTCCATGGGACTGTGGACAGCAGGGGCTGGCGGCCGTCCCAGGGTCAGAGTGTAAAGGAAACCCCGACATGAGGCGTGAGATCGCCGATGGAACCCGATGAATGCAGCCTTCAAAAATGAAGACATTGGTCTGCACTTTGTTTAGGGAGAAAAGTGGATGGCCAACTGGAAAAGGCAGGTAGGTGACCACCTTTGTTGGAAAAAGTCTTACCTGCAGACCCAGAAGAAAAATTCTAGAAGGGCATCGCGTCAGTTATGGTGCCCCCAGATGAAGAAAAGGGAATTCAGCTGATTTAAATACTAAGGGGGTGGATGGGGTTGGTGCTTGGTGAGTCGGCGTAGGAGGAAGGCTGGGCATAGTTCAAGCCGGCCGGCAGGCGCGTTTCTCTGCAGGTTCTCGATTCTGTGCCCCTCGGTGCGGAGACCTGGTCCCCATGCTGCTGGTCACAGGGGCTGCGGGCTTCCTGCTCTCCTCTCCGCAGGGAGAGTGGAGTCTCGCTTCCCAGAGCTTTTCTCCAAGTGAGGAGAAAGCCCTCACTGTCCCCTTAGACCCAGATCACCTGCTAACCTGAAGCAATCCATCCATCAAGGAGGAGAGCCTCACTCTGAAGACACTGAAATGCGCACACTGTTTGCCTCCGGGTGGAAGGATACATATTTTATATGTCAAGAAACTCACAGATATCTTTCCAGGCTTAACTTTCCACACGTATCATGTGACCCGCGTCATGCCAGTAAATCCTCCTACTGATTCCAGCCATGAACTTCGGCAAAGGTATATCATCTCTTGGGACACTCCTCACTGCCCTGCCTGTGTGTTTCATGAGGACGGGGTTTGAGTATTTTTTGCTTCGTATCCAGTCCCCGCCCTGTCAGAGAATCTCTTCTTAGTTCTGATGGTTTGTCTTTTGTTTTTAACTTACAAAATAAGTTAACATTTTCTTTATAGTAAAGGAAAGTAAGAAGGCTGAGCTCACAGACGGCATTGCCGGATAAACCTGGGAATGACAGCTGGATGTCAGGGGTGAGAGCGCTCAGGGCACGTGAAAGGGGCTCTGGCTGCGGGAACCCCTGGAGACCACCTTCCCAAGTACGAGGCTCCCAGATTGTTCCCTGGATACCGTGCTGTGGGGCCAAAGTCGTCCTGTGGGCTTTGGGGTGACAGGGCAGTAATCGGCCCCTTTCCCATGGGAGAAGCTGCAGGACATGAGCCAGGGAAGGTTGGGGGCCACATTCCCTACACGCAGAGGAAGGGGCAGCAGATGAGAAATAGGAGAACAGCCTGGACCTGGCCGTTGTGGAGCCCCAGCTGTCCCCTACCCACGCAGAGCTGCCCCCTAGCCACCACTCCTGTGGTGACCGTTCTGGGAACTTTGGCAGCCCGCCGGGAGGGAGGCGTGAGGCCAACCCTGGACAGCCTCGGCAAGGTGGGCTCCGAGGCGCGGGCATGTCCGAGCCAGTCTGTGAAGCGGTGGTCACAGCTGGGTCGTTGGGGGCGGGGAAGAGAGCCACGCTTCCCGTACTATCTACCTTCCAGGTAGAGACGAAAAGAGATCAGATTTGCTCGCCTTTAGAACGGAGGTGCATGCACATCGTTTATGAATGAATACACACAGGTTTGTGTTCGACAATTTTTTTTTTTTTTTAACCAATAGACATGGAAAGTAAAGTCAGAGACTTCTGGTATAAACTGCTCGTTATTTCTATGCCGTGTTCCATTGCCGATGAGTAACTGCCACCTCTTCTCAACTGCAAGATATCTTCCCCACCCCCACCTGCTCCGGGGGTACACTCCACACAAGCCGGGTTTTCCAGCAAACGGGAAGGGTCACGCGTTCCACCTGCACCTGTTCAGCGTCTCTCCGAGAAGGGTAGAGTCCAGCATGCCATTCCCCAAAATCCCCTTCCCCAAACAGGGGCTGTGCCCAGCCTTATACATGGTAGCTTCTCCCAACATGATTGCTGCATTGAATTTAAGGTTACAAAGTTTTCAGCGCAGAAAGTATACTTGCAAAGGCAGACGTCCTGCACATGCTTCCTCTAAATGCCGATCGGCTAGTAAACACTTCTTCCTGGTTTCAGGGTTAGAGTGAATATTACAGTCCAGAAACTTCGATGGGCTCAGGTGCACAGGGAAGAAAAGCAGTCAGAAGGGCAAGAACTGTGGGCACCGGAGGGCAAGGCAATGCCCCGATGCAGGAAACACGCTGCGGTCATGCTAAGGGCACCGCAGAACTCCAGCCCAAGTTACTTGTTCTTTATAGCCCGGAAGCTCAGTGAACTGCATGAAAATTAAATTCTGGAATCCAATCTTTACCCACCCAGCTCTGTGACAATAACACCAAGCCCCAAGGCTCACAGGTGCACTGTGGGGTCTGGCCATTCCTTGTCACAGGACAGGAAGACCAGCAGATACGGCCAGTTCTTCCAAAGGAGGATGGTGGCTGCTCAGCTAGATCTCCCTGGGACATGGTATGGGGACAGGGACAGCCCTTCTGGGGAGGTTAGGCTCCGTGGTAATGTATCTGAAGACAGCCCCTGCTGTAGGGACCAAGCCCGGGGCAGAGCTGCTGTGAACTGACCCTCTGGCCTCATCCCAGGGACCTTGGCCACACCTCAGCCCCTCCATCACTGTGTGTCCCTGGGCAGAGGGAAGACCTCACGGGACAGCCTCGGGTAGCATCTGGGAGGACCTCAGTGAGGGAATTCCCCCATCCACCTCCTAGGGCACACTCAGTCCCTCCGGACTCTCACCTAGCTTCCCGCATCCCTCCCCCTTCACACCTTCAGCCCTGTGGTCCCACGTGTCCTGCCCCCCACCCCCCGGACCTTCAGGACCTGGGTCCTCCCAGACCCTGGGGAGCAAGGGCGATCCACAGTGAGGCGAACCCCTCGCTGCAGTGCGTCCAGCCATCTCTAGATGGCGCAGGCGGGAGCAACGATGTGGGCCACCCTCCGCCGGGAGCCCGCACAGGCGGGAAGGGAAGAACACGGAGGTCTGCTGGCACGTGAAATCAGATGCCTGGACAGAATCCCTGGAGCCCTGTGGGAGCCCGGCCTGGGGACGCCTGTGCCCAGATCCTTTAGGACTTCCGGGTCCCGTAGCCGGCTCTGTGCCCTGACAGGGACAGCCAGGGAGCCCGAGACTGGGAACACCGCTCCCCCCCAGCACTGCCCCAGGCCTTGAACATCAAGCCCTGTGCAGAAGGGGCTGGCCAGCAGGGTCCCTGGTGGGCGTCCATGCTTCCAGGCGCCTTCCCAACAGACGGGGCTGGCAACACCCCCTGGGCCGCGACCCAGCCAGATGCCGCCCCTGCCTCGCTCCAGCCAGATGCCGCCCCTGCAAGCCGGCCCCCCGGCTCTGGGGGCGGGGGTTTCCCGTAGGCGACAGGCTCCCGCCCCACCTGGCCTGGACCTAGGGAGAGAGCACAGGAGGAAGAAGACTGGAGACTGAAGGGCACCTTCTCTCCCTTCGAGCCCCAGAGAAGTTCCTGGTGCATGACTGGTGCCTGGGGGGGCCTGCCCTCGTGGGCTCTCAGCCCCGGGGGTCAGTCCCGCGAGCTGTCAGAGCCTGGCTCGAGCCCCACGTCCAGCAACAGCAGTGCCCTGGGCTTTCGGGCTCCTGGCCAGGAGCAAGCCTCGCCCGTCCTGCCCTGCTCGCTTCCTTCTTTCCTCACTCACTCCTGCCAATCACTGACTCCAGATGCTTCTCCGCGGCCACACCTGGCATCCGAGTGGCCTGGTGTCTTGCCTGAGGGCAGCTGGGCCGTGGGAACGGACAGTGGGCCTGAGTCGTCACAGTCACGGGGACGAGGGGCTGGGGGAGGGTCGGGGTCCGAAGGTTCTGGGGCAGTCGGCTGGACAGTGTCGGAGCCTCCCTCCTGCTGGCGCCTCAGGATGGCAGTCAGTGCCAGCCTCTCACAGCCCTGCCCTGCGGCCACGGCACCACGCCGGACCCCCGGGGCCAGCGTCCCCTCTCACCCGAGCATCCCCCACGTCCCAGACACGCATCATCACTCGCTGTAACCTGGGAATGACGCCAGGGCCAGCCAGAGAGCTGGCTGGGGTCAGGCGGCCCCAACTCTGTGGGACCTGGCACAGCCGGCCCCTCTCTGGGCCTCACCTTCGGCATCTATGAAATGGGTACGGTGACCACTCTGCCATGAATCTCACAGGTTCTTCGGTATTCCCGTGCCTGCTGTCAGCAGGACCAACAGAGCCCGACTCGGAGGCCATTGGCCGCCAGCTGCGGGGGGTGGGGGGCAGCCTGGCAACAGAGCATCCTTTAAACATCTCTCCGAGGATCTGGATTCACACTGTGACTCATGGTCATGCTGGCTTCAGCCTGTTTCCTTATTGGAAGAAGACGGTAATAAAAGGGTGATTTTTTTTTTTTCTGCAGTAGTTTAAGCAGGAGACAAAGCAGGCTCTGTGTCCCGGAGACTTTGCCCTTCCTGCTTGCTTTCTGCTTCCAGGGAAGTCACAAGGTGTACAGAGAGAAGACCAGGCGAAGCCTGGAGCCGAGTCAGCAGTGTCCGAGAGCCCTCTCTCTTCTGCACCCCTGTTTTGCAGACGGGCAGGCTGAGGCCCAGGAATGAGCACTTATATAAGCCTGAGCTGGACTGGACCCCAACATCCCCGACTCCCAAGCCGGCGGGCGCAACTGCCCCCTCCCCTCCTGAGCGTAGGCCACCCCCACGGGGGAGGAAGGACCGAGGATAGAGGCAGAGGCAGAGCTCCTCAGATGGGGAAGGGGGTGCAAATGAAGGGGTGGGGTCTCTCTCAGGCCCTTACCCCTGGTTCTTGGGCCCTGCAGGGTCTACAAGGGCAGAAGTTCAGAGAGGCAATTCCAAGAAAGACCAGTCTGCTTCGTGACCTCCCTAAGCAGTTGCCCCCAAGGAAGCCCGGCTATGTGGGCCCTGACCACTGGGACCCACGCTTCTTTTTAAAGGTGGGAGGGGGGCATGCTTCGGGATAGAAAAGCACATTCAGCGCCCCAGCGTTAGCAGGAAAGACCCTAGAGACCCTCTGGCTTCTTGTACCTCCATGCATGCTTTCAAAGGAAGCGGGGCCCAGCAAGGCCCAGGGATGGCCCCCGGTCACCTAGCTGGCCACCGGAGCAGCCCCGGACCAGAAGATGGCCCTCAGCAGCCACCAGGGCTCTCCTCACACCAGCCGCCTGTGTGGCTCACACTGGCACAGAGCACCAGTGACCTGTCACCGGCTCAAGGCCAGGCCCCGTGCAGGCAGCAGGTGCCAGCTGGCCTCTGGAGCTGGGGCAGAGATCGGGGGTTCCCCAGGTCCAGGGCCTGGACTCCCGAGCCTCAGTGGGACAGGGCAAGGCAGGCTGGGCGGGGTGAGGACCCCCTACATCCTGATCAGCGGGGGAGAGAGTGGATGTGCGGGTCCTCACCTCCCCCAAACCCACTGAATCAGGAGCTCCGGGGGCTGTGCCCTCACTGCTCCCTACACCCTCAACCTTGGCTCGTGGCCAAGCAAGAGACAAAACTGGGTGTGTCCTCAGGGGCAGGGCACCCCTTGGACCCCGCCTCCCCGTAGAAGAGCGTTTGGTGTGGAATTTTCCATGACCCACAAAAGTGCAAGGAGCCTGAGTCCGATTTGCTCGCCCCGGGCTCACGTGCAGCTGCTAATTGGCGTGTCCCGTTCTATCTCCGCTCCAGGCCTAAATGAGGTCACCCACCCCGCACTGCCTGAGACCGGCCCAGCTGGAGGGCTCGGAGCCCAGCGGCCCAGGCCGTGCCCGGGGGAGGCTAGGAAACGTGGGTCAGGCCAGCTGAGGGTGACCAGTCACTTGAAGTGGAAAGACTGGCCAGGATGCGGGAGGAGCTGGGCACCCAGAACAGGCAGGTGGTCCCAGGGGCCGAGGGGGTCGATGGCGCCTCTGAGTGGGGAGAAAGGCCAGGGTGGCTCCGGCGGTTAGGGAAGGCCACACCTCGGAGTGCCGGCTGGGCCCTCGGCTCGGCCCCTGGGCCCCTCACTCCCTCCCTGCACGCCAGCGGCCGAAACCTACAGCGTAAACCACCGAGTGAGCCCTGTTCCGCAGTGAATGGCCGAGTGACATTTAGGAAACTCACGTTTGTGCCACCGCCACCTGCACACGTTTCCGAGTGATCTGCTCCCTCCGAGGGGAAATCCTGTCCCCGTCCACAGGGCCTCCCCAGGGCCCTGGCCACACCCGGAGGCCGGTAGCCTACTTTCTGTCTCTCCGCATGTGCCTGTCCTGGATACTTCATCCAAACGGGACCCACGATGTGCCGACCCTCCCCATTCCGTCCACGCCGTGCGGGTGCCTCTGCCTTCAGCCCTGGGAGCCCGTGGGCACGGCCTTGTCCAGGGTCGCTCTGCGTGCGCTGCCGTTTGAGGGGCTGCCACACTGTTGCTCGGCAGCGGCTCCACTTTGCCTCCCCCTCCCCGGCAACGCACAGGGGTCCGTCTCTCCGCGGCCACAACAACCCGTTACTCTCCGCCCTTCTACTGTAGCATCCGAGGGGGCACGACGCCATGTTCCCTTGTGGTTCTGATTTACATCCTGGTAACACTGAGCCTCTCCCGCGCCCCTTGGCCTTTTGCAAGTCTCTGGTGTGCAGACAGGGTACGGGTGTGATTTCTCTCGCCCGTGATTCTCCGTGGAGTGGCTGCCTCAGTCTCCATTTTGCCACAGTGGCTGTGGTCTCGTGAAAGCCTTTCTGCAGAGACCACCAGACCCTGGACTTGGAGCTTTCTGGGGAGCTGACCCAACACAGCCTCCCCCTTGTGCTCCCTCCCCTGCCAATGGCAGACATCACTAATCGATCACAGCACTTGAAAGCCCAGAGATTTCTCCACTAGGCCCCCGTGAACATGCCCGTTTGTTGGGGTATCTGGCTCATGAGAAGGAAAGGAAATGAATGGACACAGGTTTCCATGTGCAGAAACAGAAGCCTACAGCGGACAGTTGGTCTCAGAGAGGGTTAGCGTTAGTTCTGCCCAGACAAGGTGCAGAAGCAGTGGTTGGGATTCGGGGGGCTAGTCAGTAACACTCCTCCCACGTTCAGAAGCAAGTGAAAGATGAGACCCAGAAATCCAAAACAGACCAGCCTCTCAGCTTCATTAGTAATAAAGCCAGGCTGAGCCTCTCAGAGACGTCCCTGTCATGCCTCCCGGGGTGGCTACACTCTGAAAGACAGGTGGGGACAGGCAAGGGCCAGGATGTGCGGAAATGGGGGTCACCCAGCCCTACCAGTGCCGGTCTAGGTGGGGCAGCCGCTGAGGAGAACAGTTGGGAGGCTCCTCAAACAGTTCAGCAGAGAGTTGGCCTGTAACCCAGGAATCCCACTCCCAGGTGAGAACCCGAGGGAACCGATAGCATGCCCACACAGAACCTCATCATAGCAGTGAAGGGCACCAACGCCCACCGTGTCCAGCAACTGCTGACGACACGGGTCCTGTGTGCCCCGGACCTCCCTGGACGCGGGAAGGATGGGCTCCAGGCTCACTCTCGCGTGAATGAATCTTGAAAACCTCACCCAAGGGGAACGGAACCGGTCGGCAAAGCACACATGTTGTGGGATTCCATCCGTAAGAAATGCCCAGAAGAGGCGAATCCGGGAAGACAGAAGGCAGATGGGGGCTGCCGGGGGCCGAGGCGGGCAGGGAAGGGCCAGATCTCCAGGGGAGGCGGTTTCTTCATAGGTAATGAAAATGCTCTGACGGTGGCTGTGGTGAGCCCCCGATGGCCACGGAAACACATGCTTTCAAGGAGGGAGGTGGGGGAGAGAGTGGATGTGCGGGTCCTCACCTCCCCCAAACCCGCTGAATGAGACCGGGGTGAAAACAGCAAAGCTAGGCCACAGTGGGTTGACATATGGCCCGGCCCAGCCACCACTGACCAGTGGCTTTTTCCAGACCCCGTCACCTGTTACTTGATTTAACCCAGACCCTCCCCCACCCCACACTGCCCTCCGACCCTAGACCCCGGGCTGCGGCTCCTACTACTGGGGACTGCTTGCTCCTGCTTGCAGGGTGAACTCTGCATCGGGGACTTGGAGCCCGGGCCTCTGTGCCCATCACCGAAGGGCCTTTTGGGCTCCTGTCCTGGGGGGGTCCACCTGCACACGGTACACTCATGCCCACCATCTTCTCCTTGTACTTCCAAAACCCTTTTGTCATTCTGTTTCCTCGCTGTTGGGCATACACCCCACTGTTACATATTCCTCAGTCTCCACCAGTGAATAATAATTTTTTTATTGCTTAAGATTCTATTTTTAAGCAATGGCTTTGTCCAACGTAGGGTTAGGACTTACAACCCAGGGATCAAGGGTCTCACACCCCATCCACTGAGCCAGCCAGGCCCCCCGAAGAATAACCTTTTCAGTCTAGCCTAACTCCTGTGGTTTTAAGCCGGGTATCACCAATGGGCTGGTCTCTGAAGGCCTCTGGCCTGCATTTGGGTTTTGTTTTCCTGCCTAGTGTTTTGTATTTTGGATTGGAATTAGTTGCCCATGTTTAGAAATCATAAGTCTGTCTGTCTGTCTCTCTCCACACACGCATGCACACACGCACTCACGTACACATGGGGTTCTCGCTTCTCCGGGAACCCCCAATAATCTGCTGTCTGGTTGCCCCAGCCCCCACCACCCCCTAATGCCGGCCCCAGTGTTTCTGTCTATAACTCCAGATTTAAACTCATCTTTGTCTCAAATTAAAATGGCCCCACTGACTTTGCTAGCGCTTTGGTTCATTAGCAGACATTTACGGCACTCCTGCATGCCGCCAGGCTCTATATTGGCACCAAGGGCCTCAAGATGAAAACAGGGAGGCCCCTGGCCGCCCAGCCCTCCCAGGCCTCCCAGCTGGTACCGACTGCCGCCTTCCGTGCCTCTCCACAGCCTCACCAACCACTCTTCCCTCCAGCAGCCTCCTGCTGTCCCAGGCTCAGCCAATCCCCAGGGTAGGTGGAGAGCCAGTCACCGGGAGGATTCGCTGGCCCTGTGCGTGGCTCTTCCCAGGCCCCCGACCCATCTTATAGACTCATTCCCACAAAGACTTTCCCTCCTCCAGAGGTTCCCACTTGACATTTAAGCAGAGACAAGAGTGAAGGGAGATCCAGACCATGCAACCAGCCGAGGGGAGGGCTGGGGGAGAACGTTCAGAGTAAAAGAACTGGCTCGTTCAAAGGTCCTGAGGTGGGATCCTGCTATCTGGGGGAGGATTGGACTGGGGAGCCGATGACCCAGGAGCCGAGAGGAGAGAGGTGGATAAGGAGAGCTCTGAAGCCAACGCAGCCGGACTTGGCTGTAATCTGGATTTGCATCTAAAAAGGATCCCATTGGCTGCTCAGTGGAAGCTGGGAGATCAACTAGCTCCAGAGATTTTGTTGGAACACAGTTCTTCCTGGGCTGGGTAATCATTCTCCTCACAGGTCCAGATGCAATTTTTAACCTCAGCTCTCAGACCACAGCAATTTCCTGTAAGGGCTTTTGGAGATAAGATATAAGCCTTGCGAATTTCCCTAACCCTGGGTTGTGTGCACAAGTCCCTCGTCCGTTGGCCTGGCCCGGGGCAAGCAACCGCCCACGTGGGACAGCCTCCTGGGACAGCCTCCTCTCACCTGCAGGTGAACAAGACCTCGAGATCCTGCCACGTTAGGGCTTCAGGAGAAACAGCTTAAAGGTGTTCCTGTTTATCTTCTTGTTGGGTTGTTTGAGGATTTCCGTGATGTTTCCATAACAAAAAGGTCTTATTGTCACTTTGGTTTCTGATGTAAGGACCGAAAAATTCTTCCTCTGCCTTCAAGGTCTTCCAGCAGGACGAGAATTAAATTGACAGGAAACAGTAGCATTATGTGCAAATGGAGGCCCAAAAAGGAAACCGAGACAGAAGAAAATGACTAAAGCAGGCAGTTATTACGTTTTTCAGAGACATAAATCTGGACAAAGAAAATAAAACTTTGGGCGCTTCGATTGGTAAGGAGCTCCACACAGCACTGGGGCTGGGTTGTAAATTAGTGAAAACCAGCAAGGACTGAGAGAACAGCCTCTCAGCCCCGGATTTCTTATCTCTGGTGATAAGGATGTCCCTTTACCCCCTGGTACTCGGACGGTTCCTTTTGCAGGGGAGATTAATTTCCTGCTCTTGGGGCACGGAGGAGGGTCTGAGCGTTCTCGCACAGGCTGGCTTTCAAGTAACTTTTCTTTAAAATAATCAATCTGTCAAGGTAGCCCATCCCAGGCAGCCCCCAGCGCTGGTGCAGGAGGCCGCTTGTAGGAACAGCAAACATGCAAACTTGGGCTCAGACCACGCAGGGCTCGAAGCCCAGCTCCGGGGAGATTGCCTCTCTGGGCCTCAAGACCCTCATCTGTAAAATGGGGACAACTAACTTTATCCCCAACGAGTGTGGTCAACAGGGTCCCTCCTGCCGCAGAGTAAGGCGCCAGTGAAAGGCAGGCGTGTTGTCACTGCTGGGCTCATGAGCTGGGCTCCCTGGCTGAGCTCCGCAGTCCTGAAGTACACACTCCTGTGAGGACTGTCGCTACTGACTCTGGGCGGCCACTGCCCTTTCCGCAGACCAGTGTCCGCAGTGCTCCTCCCGGACCTCAGCTCCACGCCCCTTCTCCCGGGAAGCCTTCCCGACCCCCCGAGTCAGGCCAGGCACCCACAGAGCCCAGCACGACGTTCCTCCTTTCCTTGTCGGGCTCTGCTTGCGGGATTGGGGGCCTGGGCATACAGTAGGGCTCGGCGAGCATGAGCCATTTCTGCGCTTCCTCAGAGGCTGCTGCCCTTCTCTGGCCTCAGTTTCCCCATCTGTAAGGAGGGGTCCTGAGCTGACACTATCAGCACCGTTCTGGGGCCCAGACGTTCCCATGCCTGAAGTTCAAGCTCATCGTGTCCTCCTTCCCCAGTTATTGTCTATGTGGACCATACAAGGGGCTGGCCTCGGGGCCTGTGCTTCCAGGGACCATGTCCTGTGCCCCCACAGACCATGCCGTCGGTGGCCAGCAAACTCTTTAAGGGAGGTCGCCTTGTTTCCACAGCAGTGGACTTCAACAATTCTCCAAGATCAGCTGTGATTCACCACGTTTCCATTGATCCTTCTTCTTTCTTTTCCTTTTTTCCCTTTCTTACTTTTTTTTTGTCTGTTTTGTTTCTGTTTGGGGACTCAATTCTAGGTTCTGTTTGTGGGGCAAAACTTCTGGATCGAACTCAGACTGTGTCTCTTTGCTGCCCATGTTTGAGATCCTTGCCTCCAGATGCTGTTAGCTACACCTTCTTGGGTCTGTTTGAGGCCTGTTTCTCCTTCTGCTGGAGCCGCACCCCGCCCGGCCCCTCTGCTCCCCAGACCCACCTGCTCTGGGAACCAGGGCCCCTCCCCCACCCTGGCTCCGACCGATCCGGGCTCCTTTGCTCACAGACCTCACCTACAAGAAGGCAAACATGCTGAGCGCACCATCTCCCTCTGCTCACCCCTCTGGAAATCACAGTGTGCAGCTTCGGCTGTGGCCCTGAAGTCCTGGGCACAGGGTCAGGTTCCCCCACCCCCACCCCGCCCCGCAGTCCAGCTGACCAGGGCTCCATGCTGGGTCGCCGATGTCACCCAGATGGGGGCCTCCCCAGAGCACCTCTCTCCAAGGCTGCAAGGCTGCATGGTTAGCAGCCCCTACCCCTTAAAAGGAACTGAGTGGCTCAGTTGGTTAAGCCACTGCCTTTGGTTCAGGTCATGATCCCAGAGACCCGGGATTGAGCCCCACATCGGGCTCCCTGCTCGGCAGGAAGCCTGCTTCTCCCTCTCTCACTCCCCCTGCTTGTGTTCCCTCTCTCGCTGTGTTTCTGTCAAATAATAAATAAAATCTTTGAAAAAAAATAAAAAATAAAATAAAACCTAGACACTGATCTTACACCTTAGACAACTGAGGGAAGGAACAACTGCTGACCAGATGACCAGACCACATTTTGGGCTATAGCCAGCCAAGT
>PITA01019098.1:0-38538 GCA_004023965.1 Spilogale gracilis | reverse complement strand
GCTTCCATGAACACTGAGTCCACCTCTAATTTCCCCTTTGCTGACTAGTGTTCTAGGGAGCAGATCCCTTCCCAAGTCCTTTGGCTGTAGGGCCCTGCCCCCTAGCCCTGATCAAAACCTGGGTCTCTCTTCACTCTTCCCATGTGCACATTTTCCCCCACCTTGAGCTCATACTGTGTAACACTTGAGGCTGACTACCAAATCTCAGAATCCAAGCTGTGCATTTACTGTCCTATAACTGAATGATCCCTAAATCAGGCATACCTCCCTCTGTGGTTCCTTGCTCTGTCCTTGGACGGCATGTCTGGAATCTCAACCTCAGTCATATCAAGACAAAATGTGAAACACACATGATCATCTAAAAAAACAAAACACAAAAAGCACTTGACAAAATCCAACACCCCTTCATGATAAAAATACTCAAGAAACTAAGAATAAAATGTAACTGCAAAAGAAATAGACTGTATTTCATGTTGCAGCTTCGGTAGTTAGAACATGTTCTAATAGTTCATCAGCTGAAACATGGACCAAAAGGTGGCCTATAAGGAGTGAGCTGGAAATGTTAGGACTGCCTTGGCTTAATATAGAGGAAAGGATTCAACGGGTTGGGGAGATTGTCACTTAAGCCTATGCACCCACTGGGAAAGGCCAATGGGCAAGCCTTTCACCACAGCTGTGAAAAATATGTCTGTGAGGAAAAGACCAAGCATCCTTGAAATGCTCTGATTATTCATGTCGGCAGCCCAGACTTTAACATGGGAAATGCAGTCACTGGATTTGGAAACCTAAATGCAATGGAATCCTCAGGTGGCAGGGGCCAAGGGGCAGCCCACAACTGCCGAGGGCAGGGTGAGTGTGGTTGTAGGCATGGCCAGCTATCAGAACAGTCTGACTTGTGGATCTATGTATTGGCTAGTTAATCATGGTGTTCTTACAAGTGAAATAGAAAGCCCAGTAAATTGTTATTTGATTTGCCTAAGCAGAAAAGTTCTAGCTCAAGTGAACAAAAGTGTACTATGAATCACAAAGTCAAAGAGTCATAGCCTCTCAATCCCCAGACTCAAGTCATTAAAACTTTTAGAAAAAGTAGAACTCTCATATAATCCAGCAACTCCACTTTGGGGAATATATCCAAAGAAAAGGAAAACATTGTGTTGAAGAGATATCTGTACCTCTATGTTCACAGTAACATTTTTTAGAGTAGCCCAGATATGGAAACAACGTAAGTGCCCATCAATGGGTAAATGGTTAAAGACGGTATGGGGCGCCTGGGTGGCTCAGTTAGTTAAGCATCTGCCTTCAGCTCAGGTCATAATCCCAGGACCTCAGGATGATTGCAGGACCTGCTCAGTGGGGAGTCTGCTTCTCCCTCTCTCTCTGCCTATCCTACCCCACTCATGCTCTACCTCTCTGTCAAATAAACAAGAACTTTTTTAAAAAGAAAAGTATAAAATGTGGTATATGCAATGAAATATTATTCAGCCAAAAAAAAGAGAAGGAAATCCTGTCATTTGTAGCAGCATAGATGGGCCTTGAGGGCATTATTCTAAGTAAAATAGAGAGAGACAAATACTGTGTGATCTCACTTACATATGGAATCTACAAACAAAACCAAACTAAACTAAGAAAAAGAGATCAAATTTGTGGCTACCAGAAGTGAGAGTTGGGGAATGGGGTAATTGGATGAAGGTTATCAAAAGGCACAAATTTCCATTTATAAAATGGCTCTACTGGTAAACTCTACAAAACACTTAGGAAGAATTAACAACAATCCTCACAAACTCCTCCAAAACATTGAAGAGAGGGGAACACTGCAACTCATTCTATGAGACCAGTATTACATACCCAAACTAAATAAGGTCACCCAAAGAAAATACAACTATAAACCAATATTCTTTAAGACTATAAATGTAAAAATCCTCAATATACTAACCACCTGAATTCAGCACAATGTGAAAAAGGATTATGCATGATGGTCAAATTGGATTTATTCCACGTAAGCATGGTTGTTTAATAATCCAAAAATCAATGAACATAATGTAGCATATTAATAGAATAAAGCACAAAACCCACATAATGACTCCAATAGAGATAGAAAAAACATTTGGCTACAATCATATATAAGACCAAAATATATCGACTTCTACACAAAATGAGTGAAGAGCAAATTTTTGTTATGTAAAATATGTCAATAAAGGTGCTAAAGAAGTTCATCTTGCCTTTGTGGGCGACATAGATGGAGAGAGCAGCGCCAGGGATTTATCCCTTATCTCTCTGGAGAGCAACTGAACTTGGCAGTTCCAATCACCATGGAGTTTTCTTTCCTAGGCTTAATGGCAGCCCCTACTTCCCTAGAGCTTTAGAAATGAAAGGGGATAAGAAGTCACTCTGCCCTGGTCCTCCTTCACCCTTTCCCACCCTCTTCTTCCCATGCCCCACCAGCGCCACCTCTGCTGGGCCGTGCCTGGCCCTAGGAAGGGGAGGGCAAGAAAAAGCAGAGGGAGACCCATGTGGGAAAGCACGGACGGGTTATGCCGGCGTGGGAGATAGAGGGTGGATGCTTTCTCACCTCCACAATGATCAGCATTTAAAATTGGGAGATGCCACATCAAAGTCTAGAATCACACCTTTCGTTTTTTAAAAACTCAGAAGCAATGACAACCTTGGCCCCCACACTGGCTCAATGTTTCTCCCACAGTTGAACATCTTCATTCACTGTTATGACCCAGCATCTGCATTGGCGATCCTTTTATCATGTTGTGTCCGAAACACCTTATGTCCTGGTCGCTATTTCCAAATAGGATTCCCTTCACACTTATATTGTGCTTGGACATTTTTTCCTCCTGTGGCCATCTTCCTCCCACTCTGTCTCCTGTTGCTACGTCTTCCAAGAAGCCTTCTCTTATTCTGCCACCTTTCTTGGATTATACAAGCAAATATCACACCTGCTTCTGCCCAGGTATGCGCATGCCTTTCCGTGGGCTCCACTAGACTGTAACCCTAGATTCGGTCTTACCAGTTTCTGCTTTGCCAGCTGCACCCTCGTGGTACCCTGTAGGTACTTAATATCTAACTAACTGGGTTGTCCCTGGACTGGCCTGGTGCTGAGGAAGGGAATTTGCCATTAAAATAGGAAAAGATTCAGTACAGAAAAGCAAGGTAAATGAACTCAGGAAAGCAGTGAGAGATGAAGGAATGTGGCAGCAGAGACCAAGGAAAAGTACTCCTTGCTTGAACTGAGCTGAGCCTGTTCAGAGACATTCACTTTCACAATATAGAGATGGCATATGACACCCCACAACTTGATAATGACCTTGCCCCTTCCAAAGGCAACACTTTCCCGACAGCCACTGGAGCACCTCCTGGCAGCCGTCCGTGGGAGTGACAGGTGATCTGGCCCATGTAGCTCATGTTTCCAAATCTGACAATCGTGTTTTCTGACATTTCCGTTTGGAAAATTCCGTTTCTCCTTCGCACTAGGCTAGATCACATGCGAAGAATACAGAAATCACAAATTATTTATTTGCCTGTTTCCACCTGAGAAACCACCTGGAGAGCAGGAGAAAACCAAGAACAGAGCTTTCCAGAGGAGGGGGAGGGAATAGAAGGGTTCATTCCCGTGGCGCGTGGCTGGCTCAGTTGGTTAAGTGTCTGCCTTTGGCTCAGGTCATGATCCTGAGGTCCTGTGGTCAAGCCCCACATTGGGCTCCTTGCCCAGCAGAGAGCCTGCTTCTCCCGCTCTCTCTGTCTGAAGCTCCCCCTGCTTGTGCTCTCCCACTCTCTCTCTCTCTCTCTCTCTCTCTCTTTCTGTGTATGTCAAATAAATAAATAAATAAAGCCTTTAAAAAAAAGAAGAAGAAGGTTTTTTCCCTTTTTACTTTAAGCCGGTCAGGACCATTTTTCTCCGTGGTCTTTATTATTCAGTCATGAAGAGTTTCTCCTTAAGTGAGTGAACCGTGCCCGTAAGTAACTGAGACCAACTCCAGCCCTGTGGGACGTGCTCAGTAAGGACAGTTGTTGCGAAGTCTCCACTCAAGAAATCCCGCTTGGTTACTCCGGACTGTTGAAGACACAAGGCCCCCGAATTCAGTGAGTCACGGGCTACAAAAGGCAGAAGCCCGAGCCCCATCAAGCCACCGGGAGTGTGTGGTCATGTGTGCCCGGGAGTCACCCGGGAACCGTGCTCATAGGCAGATTCTGGCTTCCTGGAGCTGAGTGGGGCCTGAGACCCTGCTTCTAACCTGCCCCCAAGGGATGCAGGTGCTACTGGTCAAACCACTGGTGGAGGAAGTCAGACCTGTGACATCCGGCCCCAGAAACAGCAACTTTATGTCCTTCCAGTGAAGACGGAGGCGCAGTCGGAAAAAAGCCGGCTCGGGCTTCCTCCAGGATTCTGGATGCGCAGTGGTGGTCCTCCAAAAGGCTTGGATTTGATTAAGTGGGTCGTGGCCTGAGTCTCTGCCACATTCGGCCCCTCCCTCCTGCTTAACGATCACCTGAGAGGTGGTTACAAAGAGCAGGGAACCCTTCACGGTGTGCAGGAGAATGTGTGCAGAGTTGGGCAGGGTGTGGAAGTGGTGGGATGGGGCTAGCTTAGGACCTCCTTGCTATGTATGTTCCCGAAGTACTGGAGAGAGGACAGGGAGCATCCTTTAGGGACGCTCTGCGGTAAATAAGCCAGACCCTACACTTCTCCCCAGCCTAGGGTCCTCAAGGAGACCCCCCTGCCGGCTCTGCAGGAGCCCGGCCAGTGCCTGACAGTCCCCTTTCAGCCCTTAGCTCCTTTAATTCCGACTGGCCAAGGGCAGAGCCTCCTGGCTGCACCCCGCACCCCTTCAGAAAGGATCCCGCGCCGGGGCGCCGGGATCGCGGAGACCTCCGCCTCGCCTGCCTTCGCTGGGCAAGCCCTTGGGTCCCAGGCGCCCTGGGCAATGCGCAGGCGCCGCCGGGAACGCGGGCCGAGCAAGTGTCCCCCCTGGCAGGACTCCTCTCCGCAAACGCAGGTGGCTGCTGGCGCCGCTCTTGTCCCTGTCCCTCCTTCGGAGCCCAGCGGCGCCGCCTCGGCGGGACCATGCTAGCCCTGGTTTCCCCACTAACCAAGGCCATCTTCGTGGCTCTGTTCCTCTTCGCTATCCTGCTCATTCTCTACGTGATCCTGTGGTACATTTGCCGGGACGTGGACAACGACTACATCTGAAGCAGGTAAAGCGCCGGCTCAGCCCCTAAGGCCCCACCCTGTGTCCCCACCCCTTGGAGACTTCGCGTTCCTTCTCCGGATCGGGAATCCGCGTCCCTTCCCAGGACCCGGCGCTCCTCCTCCGGCTCTGTATTCCTTTCATGGATCCTGAACCCCTTTCCCATCTCACTTCCAAGCCTCCCCGCACTCCCTGTGCGCCTAACTTGGACACTGCGCTTCTTCCCTAGACCCTGGTCCTTCCCCTAGACTCCAAATTACTTTCCCAGATCCTGCGCCCCTCCCCAGATCTGTGCCCTTGCCCGGATCCCAAGCCCCATCTCTCACCTCTGGAGCTCCTACCCCAAACTCCAAACCGTCCCCAGGACCCCGTGCCTTTCTCTTGCATTTTCAATCCTTTTCCCAATGGACCATGTTGCCCCTCCCGGTCCTCCTACCTTTGAGGTGCTTTCCAAATCCAAAGGATCCTGTGCCCTGCTGCCAGGAAGCCTTTTGCACTCTCCTGATCCTGCACCCTTTCCCCAGATCCCGCTTCCCTCCTCAGCACTCTTCCCTCTCCATCCCACATCATTCCCAGGAATCTGCTCATAGCGCTTTACTTCCCCTCCATCATCCCACCTCCCCTTCTGACCTCAGACCCTGTAGCTTTCTCTAGACACACAAATGCCCCCACTGCTGTACCCCGTTCACAGCCCCTCCCCAGGCCCAAGGCCTCCTCTCCCAAGGCCTTGTGCCCCCTCACGACCCTTGGTTTTCTCCCAAGCTCACACCCTTCCCCTGATCATGTGCCTTTCTCCAGGATCCCCCCCAAGCCTGTCCCCCAGTCCCTCTCTCTAGCTCCTGGCAGGTGCCTATGGCCAGGCTCATTGCACTGCTCCCATCCCGACTCTGCTGTTGGGTTCGGTGTCTGAACAGCTGATGACCGAAGGGTAGTGGAGACACTTCTGTTGGCCAACAAGTCTCCTGAAGCTCTGTCCCCCCTGTAGGTGGTCCCTGCTGCCCTTACTTGTCCCGGCACAGAGATGCTTTCCTCCCTCCCACAGGCAGGACACCTGGGTGGCTTGAGTCTACAAACCAGCAAGCAAGTAATACTTTGACAAGTCACTCCTGTTCCCTGACTTTCCTTGAATTAGGTTCGGGCTCACAAAGATGCACCTGGCGTTGGGGTCGGGCACTGCCCTGGAGATCGAAGGTTATACCACAGTCGAGTCTGTGGGCATGGAGTACATATAGGCTGGGCCACACTAGGTGGATCCAACTGCTTCTGGTTTTCTTCCTTGAGGGGGTTGGTCCATCCATGGGCAGAGGGCTAGCCGGAACTTGACTAAGTGGATACCTGCAGCATTGGCCGCCAAGCCTGCTTTGGGATGGGGTGCTGGAAATGCGGGTAGCGAGTGCAGGGTTACTGCCTTTGGTGGCCTCGGCTTCACTTGGACCTGAGGGGGACCCTGAATACACAGGTGAGCATAGACTTGAAATGAGCCCACCCCAGATTCTCCCCAGAGAGGCAAGGGCATCCAGCGCAAACGCAGCCCCGTGGGACGGAGCACCATCCCTAGTGCGCTCATTAAAGGACACTTACGGGGTGGGTCAGGTGCAGGATGTCACACAGCTGTGAACTCAAATTCCAGATCAGCTGCTTACTAGTCACGTGACTGGGCAAATTACATCTCTAACCGTCTGTTCTTTCATCTTTAAAATGGTACTAATGACAGTATCAAGTTTACCATGAAATACAGCATCTAAGCTGATCAACAATCTTATACCCAATAAATCCTCAATTAGAAGTGGTAGTTACTTGTGAACAATTAGGCTCTTGGTACTTATTGTTTTATTAATGGTATTTATTGTTTGACTAATGGTATTTATTGTTTTACTAATGGTATTTATTGTTTTTCTAATTTTTGGACACTTAATTGACATACAATAAATTTCACCATTTAAAAATATTTATTTATTTAGAGAGAGAGAGTGAGTGAATGAGAGAGAGCATGAGAGGGGAGAAGGTCAGGGGGAGAAGCAGACTCCCTGCAGAGCTGGGAACCCAATGTAGGACATGATCCCAGGACTCCAGGATCATGACCTGAGCTGAGGCAGTGGCTTAACCAACTGAGCCACCCAGGCGCCCCAAATTTCACCATTTTTTATTGTAAAGTCCTGAGTTTTGACATCTAGCTGTGTAGCTATCATCACAATCAAGATATAAAAACCTTCTATTGATAACACGTTATTAAAAATCTTTTCCTTTCAACATCTTTAAATCTGAGAAAAACAGCATCTAAAACTTGTTTTGGAGAGACAAGTATAATATTCATATATATTTTATTCAGTATAAATATCTATTAATTACCATCCTGGTGGTTTGAGTTTTTTTTATATTATGAAGTATATGACATGCAATGTTATATTAGTTCCAGGTGTACAATATAGAGATTCGACACGTCTATACATTACTCAGTGCTCACTGTGACAACTGTAGTCCCCATCTGTCACCAGACAAAATTATTACAGTATTATTGACTATATTCCCATATGTTCATCTTTGTGACTTTTTTTGTTTTGTAACTATACGTTTGTACCTCTTCATCCCCTTCACTATTTTGCCCATCAACCTCTCCCTCCCCTTTGGCGACCACCAGTTTGCTCTCTGTATTTATGAGGCAATTACTGGTTCTTCTTTGTTTATTCTTTGGTTTTGTTTTTTAGATTCTGCATATAAGTGAAACCATACTGCTCAGCCCTGGTATACTACCCCATCAAAATACCTCACTACTTTTTTCACCAATATTTGTGATACTTTACATTAGAAAGAAATTGCTTTTGATATAACCCAAGCAATGAATAACTATACTTTCTTGCAAAAAAAAAAACCAAAACATGCAGCCCAGAAGTGAATGGAGTGATCATTCCAGCCCCTGTCTATTCTCCCAGAGGTAACGACCATTGTTAAGCATTTGGTTTTTCTGCCTTGTGCCTTTTCTTTTCTCCCAGCCCCTGCCCCTTTCCTCTCTCTCTCTCTCTCTCTCTCTCTCTCTCTCTCAGAGAATACTGTTCGTTATTTTCTTCCTATTAAATGGTATTATACTTTGGATTTGAGAGGACCAGGAGGGAATTAAGAAGCAGAATGACAATCTCCCAAGGAAGTGCCGGAAGCCCGCTCTCCTCTCTTCCTGCACCGTCAGGCATTGCTGAGACAGAGAGATGTCTGCCTAAGATGCCTGTGAGGAGATTCTTTGAGCTGCTTCTGTGAGATCCTCTGATGAAAGGTGCTAGATGAAGTGCAGAGACTATTTTTAAGAGTTCGACAGAAAGCACTGAATATTTGCATAGAGGTCAGAAGAGGTGACAGGCCCACATTTCTGGGTGTCCCACTTCTCTCCATTGCCCACTTCTGCCTTCTGACTCCCTCCGAGGGTGGCAACCTCAAGGCCCTTGCTGTCCTGCCCCTGAGGGGCTGCGCGGAACACCACAGTCACTTCGCAGAAGCACTGTGTGTACTGGCTGGTCTTCAACTGGAGGCTTCTTCCCCTTACCTACAGAAAGCCCAGAGCTTATCTCAATGGCCCTGTCAGTGCTTCTAGAAAGTTCCCCATCAGTCCTGCGGAGGAGGGATTAGAAGAGCTTGAGAGAGGAGACCGTTTAGAAGGCAAGATATGAGTAGGACCTGAATTTAGACAGCGCCCATGGGAGGGAGAGAGCTAGAGAAGTGCCCGAGTTAAAACTGGTGGCTCTTGGTGACTGAATGGGGATGGAGGCACAGGCACTAAGGTGGAGGGAAGAGCACAGGGGAGCAAAGCCGTTGCCGCCTTGATTTTCCCTTCCTTCTATCCCACGCCTGGACGTGAGCAGATAGCTAACCAAGGGCCTGGCTCATAGAAAAAGCTCATAAAATGGGAGCCTGTTTATATTTCACAAGGTTTCACGTGCAGGTTTGGTCTCTGTAGGGGCCAGCTGGCTTTGTTCTCAGTTGCCAAGGACTTTTGCGCCCACCGCGGGCATGCACACGGTCTGTGGCCTGTTGGCTGCAACACGCATGAAAGTCTGCTCCTGCAGACTCAGAGAGCCCTGCCTGGCCCCCGGACACAGCTGCCCCCCTGCCCCACTCGGAGTGCAGCTTACGGGACAGCGCCCGAACGGACCACAGGCACGGGCTCAAGACTTGTAGTTTGACATGGATTATATACTTTTTCTTCCTTGTAATTCTTCCTCCAGAGCGAACTCCTGCCTTGCAGCATTAAACGGGGAGTCTGAATCCCTAAAGTAAGTCAGTCAGATCAGAACCTCAAGCTACCTGCACAGGCGTGATTGGCCACAGAGCGTTGATCCGAGGCCCCTGTCTCTTGGTGCACATTCAAGGAACGTAGCAAGCCTGATGGGTGATGGGGAGCCCGTGTGTTTAGGATGCTAATGTTACTCCTGACACCATAGCTGACAAACAATCAGCAGATGCCTTGCGTGGCCTTCAGAATATCTGTGCTTTTGTCACTTCCCTTCAGCCCGCACAGCAAGCGTTAAGTTCATAGGGAAAAGCCATGTCAGTGAGAGTTCTATGGCCCTGTCATAGACTGGAAACCTTAGGCAAGCTGCAGTTGTATCAGAGATGAGCACACTGCTAATGCAAGAAGGAGTTTAAGCACAGTGAGGAATATTCTGGAAGGAGACTGACAAATATCTGGTTGGAATTATCCTGTTCCCGTCACCATCTTTTTCCCCTTCTTCGGTAATTTGTGAGCATGGGGGAGATGTAAGGGACAGGATTGGGCACTGGGCTATAGAAGAGTATGAACGCTGATTTTTCCTCTTGAGTTAGAGTTTTGTCTGTAAGGCAGGAGAGGAAGAGAGAAGGCAGGGGAGAACAGCAGACTTCAGAGGTTTACTATCCTGTGGTCTGATGCATTATAGCATGGTCTCCAGCAAGGGGAGCGGACATCATGGTTTCTGTGGGTCAGAATCCCTTTTACACCGTTTGACCCAGCCTCTACTGACTCTATTCCTTTCACTTTCTCAAGTATCTGCAAGGCTTTTGAAATGTGATCAGTTTTCCTCTGTCCAGGCTGGAAACGGAACACAGTCTTGATGGCTTGTCGGGTAGCTGGGAGCCTTTAGGATCCTAGTATAGTTGTTTTGTGTGTCAGTTAAGATCAGGTGTAGCAGCGATTACCAGAGACCGGAGACAACACCGGATCACATACAATGAAAGGTTATTTCTCTCTCATGTGGAAGACCAGAGGTAGGTAGTTCAGGGCTAGTTTGGTGGTTTGCTCCACAAAGTTCTTTGGAATCCTGACTCCTAGCTTCTTTCTTTCACCACACATGGCACCATTCCCAAGTTTCTCTCATGATCCAAGAGGCTGTTCCAACCCCAGCCATCTTCTAAGCATTCAGGCCAAGAGGAATGAGGAGGAACTCAAGAAGTAAGTTAAAGGGCACATACCACTGGCTCTTTCGGGAAGGCGTCTGCAAGTTTTTCCATGACACTTCCATGACACTAGTGTCTCATACGTTGGGTCTTAGTCACATGGCTATACTTACAGGAAACTGAAAGTGAAGGTTCATGATTATGGAAGAAGAGGAAAGTGGATATTAGGGGAGCATGCAGGGTCTCTGCTTCATCTTAACACTTGCTCCAAGGAATTATGAAGTTCTCCATGATTCTGCAGCACTCTTTCTGGAATTCCTGTAAGACAGGGTTATGGGGCCATGTCAAATTTGTAAATACTGTCACACTCCCCTATGATGACTTCTGCAGAGGTGGAGCTGGTAAAGCATTGCTGTTCTATGTTGCTTCCCTGGGATTTAGGAATAAAATTTATTTTTTGTTTTTTGAGATTGATTTATTTATTTGAGAGAGAGAGGGTGCATGAGCAGGGGTAGGGGCAGAGGGAGAAGAGAGAGGAGAGAAAGAATCCCAAGCAGGCTCCACACCCAGCATGGGAGCCCGATGCAGAGCTTGATCCCATGACCCCAAGATCATGACCTGAGTCAAAAATCAAAGTCAGACGTTCAACCAACTGAGCCACCCAGGCACTCTAGTAATGTAACTTCTTACAGCATCATTGTTTAAATATACGATTTATAAATGTTTCCTCTTACGTGACTTTGGAACTTCAGTCAGTATATCATGAGATCTTAGCTCCAAACTTCCCTCCCCCATCCCAAACCATCTTTTCGTCCTACCTGTCTATCTCAGAAAAGGAGCTGCCCCTACAATTTTGAGGCTAATCCTGGACCTGTGCCCTGGTTAAAAGCTCTTCTAACCTCTCTAGGGAACTCCATGACAAAATTTTTTAATCTCGTATCTTGAATCTTCTATTCCCACCCACCTTTCTGCCCAATCACATATTTCCCCCTCTGGCCCATGCATATTTTATCTCTCCTTTGTCTTCTGCTTGTTCAGAGCTTCTGCTGCATCATTGTTCCTCAGTCTATTTAAAATTTAAAATTTCCACCATTCATATATAATACATGTAAATAACGTGAAGAGAATAGGTAATAGTAAACTATAGGAAAAGAATAAGAAAGTGATGAGTTTTGAGCATTCATTACCTTTGTTTTCAGTGTATTTTATTTCATTATGATTGTCTCTACCAATTATCATGGGGTCTTGGTCCGATTACTGTTGGAGGAGGTCACCAAGAGTGTATGGCTACCAGTTGACTCGTGAGCTGGAGCCCGGCAATGGGGGGGTTCCTCACCTCCTTCCCTGTCCTTGGTCTGTGCATTCTGCTTCCTTTCCCTGCTCCCAGAACCTACCAGAGGTCTACTCATCTTGCAGCCACCCAAGACAAGCCTCATATGTAAGTTCCCTTGCTTATTAAACCTGCTACCTACTGATCTACAGTGGCTTACCTTTTTCTCTGATCTCTCCCTGCCCTCCACATATGAGAGCCAACTTCAGATTATTACCCAGGAATCTCCTGAAAAGTTTACAAACCAACAATTACCTAAACTCATGATTCCTTCGTTTACTCATTTCTCAGATGAGTCTAGTGATATTCCCAGCCTCCTGGGTTTTCTGTGAGGATGTCTGCTGTTCAACTCCTGTTGCCATACTTGCTTTCCCCGAAGGCTGCTTTCTGGTCCACCATGATTCCTGGTTTCTAGGTCCTTTCCCAGGACTAACTACTATTTTCCTGTCCTTCAGCTTCTCACCGCATCCGTCGGTCCTTTTTTGTCCTAGTTTTTCGGTTCTGATCAAAGCTTTCAACACTGCTGCAATAATAGGCAACAGGAATGTTCACAGTATCTTTTCCTCTGATCTTGTCACCCCATTAATTTTTTCGGCCATTTAGCCAACAGACTTTTCAGAATTATAGCTAATCCAAACCGAGCAGTCACTGTGTGCCAGACATTGTTCTAAGTGCTTTACATGTTATTCCTCACAGCATTCCCAAGAGGAGTTTTAAAAGTTTAAGAAGCAGAATTCACTAATGAAACCATCTGATCCTGATTTTTTTTGTAGGAAGATTTTTGACTAGTAACTCAATTTATTACTTGTTATAGGTCTATTTCAACTTTCTATCTTCTTGGGTCAGTATTGGTTCTTTGTGTCTTCTACGAATCTATACACTTTATTCAAGTTATCTAATTTCACAGCATATAGTTATTCTTCATATTCTCATATAATCCTTTTTAAATTATTAGCATATAATGTTTACTTGTTTCAGGGTACTGTGACCCATCAGTCTTACACAGTTCACAGTGCTCACCGTAGCACATACCCTCCCCAATGTCCATCACCCAGTCACCCCATCCCTCCCACACTCCTCCACTCCAGCAACCCTCAGTTTGTTTCCTGAGATTAAGAGTCTCTTATGGTTTCTCTTCCTCTCTGGTTTTGTCTTATTTCATTTTTTCCCTTCTCATTCTTTCCCTTGTTTCTCAAATTCCACATATCAGTGAGATCATATGATCATTGTCTTTCTTTGATTGACTTATTTCACTTAGCATAATACCTTCTAGTTCCATCCATATCATTGCAAATAATAAGATTTCATTTTTTGATGGCCGCATAATATTCTCTCTCTCCATATATATGTATATATGCCACATCTTCTTTATCCATTCGTCTATCAATGGACATCTGGATTCTTTCCATAGGCTGATTATCGTGGACATTGCTGCTAGAAACATTGGGCTTCAGGTGACCCTTCGGAGTACTGCATTTGTATTTTTGGGGCAAATACCATATAAATCCTTTTTATTCGTAGTTTGTCTCCTCTTTCATTTTTTACTTGAGTAACTAGAAACTTGTTTTTTCTTGAATCATCTAACTATAAGGTTGTCAATGTTATACTCCTGGATTGTTCAGTCACTAGCTGGTGCCCTCTTTGAGAAGTATGTGGCCCTGGCTACAACTGCATTGCTTATCCATTGACCAGTGGCTGTCCCCAGAAGACCATGACTTAAAGGTATATCCCAAAGAAGATAACAGAGGCTGTCAGCTAATCACAGTGTTATAGCACTTCTGGACCCAGAAAGAAAGAACTTTATTTGCCCATACCACTGTATTAGAGGGTGAGATACTCAAGGCAGGGGTCATGTGTCATTGTCCACACTCCATGCACCCACTGTGGGTTTTATTACCCAATTGAGGATCAGGAAATGTTTGTTAAATAACATCTTATTCTAAAGTCACACAATTTTGTTGGATCGACCTTATTTGACCTCTAATACACATAACATGTCAATGTGACCACAGACACAAACAAGATAAGTAACAAAAGTGACATATCTCAAAACATCTGTAGGAGAAGCACCTACTACTTACACACTCTATGAGAAACAGAACCATCTTAGCCTATGTATGACTTTAAAAAGTCACATTTTTTTCATGGAAATCAGTACAATGCTGTGAAAGAACAAAATTATGGTAAGGGAGACCTCCTTACAGAGTGAGCAAGCTGAATCAGTGTCCTTCAAGTGCTGGAGGGACAGTTCTACCATTTAGGAAAAAATGACCAACCAAGTGCAATAGAAGGTAAATTAAGCTTGTGGTGGGTTGGTAAGGGCAGAGCATACTACAGTATTCTGATGGCTGCAAAAGTGTGAAACCAAAGCCTTTCCTAAAATATCTCAAACAAACTCAAATTTTTACACATCCAGTTGCTTTAAATATATTCCAAATAGGCTGATTTTTAGCCATTTAGAGCCTGGCTGCTTTGCATACCCTAGAGAACTGTACCGAACATGCTAGCCTTAGATATTCTAGGGCTTTAAGACCCCAGCCATGGCTGCCTTTCTGAGTTCGCTGACCCAGAGACTTTACATTGTGCTGATGGGTGATACCACACTGATTTCCCTGTCCCCCGAAAGTGCCCTAGTCAGCCCAAATCCTCAAACTCACAAACATTTATGTACGAAAGAGCCTAGAATAAGCTTTAAAATAATACACACCACATTGCCAACTGTGGTTACTTCTGAATATAGGACTGCACTTTGGGGAAACTTTGTAAAGGAAGAACTATGATTTGTCTGAATTGTTAGAATTTTTTGCAAGAAGAATATGTGCACTATTATCATTGTAATTAAAATAATAAAATAGCTCTAACAAGACAAATAGTAGCTGTGGATTTGCCAGCTAAAGAAAACTCTAGTTGATGCAACAGACAAAGACCTGAAATTTGAATGGCTTAACACAGCAGAAGTTTGTTTTTTGTGCACATAAATTTTGATGCTGTTTGGCAGGGTCTTGCTATTCTCAAGGAACCAAATTTCTAGGCTATTTTGAAATGTCACCATCTCATCATAAGAGCGTTGGACTCAGAAACAAACTGAGGGACTTGGAGGGGAGGGGGTGGGGGGGATGGGAAAGCTTGGTGGTGGGTACTGAGGGCACGTATTGCATGGAGCACTGGGTGTGGGGCATAAACAATGAATCTTGGAACACTGAAAAAAATTAAAAATAATATATCCTTAAAAAAAGATTGTCATCTTTGGGGGCACCTGGGTGGCTCATTTGGTTCGGCATCTGACTCTTGATTTTAACTCAGGTCATGATGTTAGAGTTGTGAGATTGAGCCCCTGGTCAAGCTCTGTGCTCAACGTGGAGTCTGCTTGGGATTCTCTCTTCCTCTCCCTCTGTCCCCACACCCTGATCTCTCACGCTCTCACTCTCCCTCTTGAAATAGATAAAATCTTTTATTTTTTATCTGAGAGAGAGAGAGAGAGTGTGTGTGTGTGTGTGTGTGTGTGAGAGAGAGAGAGAGCATGAGTGGGGACGGGGGATGGGCAGAGGGAGAGGGACCAGAAAACTCTGTGCTGAGTAGGGAGCCCGACATGGGGTTTGATCCCAGACCTTGGGATTATGACCTGAGCCAAAGGCAGATGCTTAACTGACTGAGCCACCCAGCCATCCCAGATGTGAGAAGCAATGTTTCTGCTCAATGACAAGAGCTAGTCACATGACTCTTCCTAAATACAAGTCAGCCAGAAATTTAGTGTCTCTGTGCCCAGGAGGGAAAGGAAAACAAGATATGGATGAGTATTTGTAGTCTCTCCCACATACTGTTACATAGTAGGTATTGCTCAATTAAGAGTGACCATTTTAATTTGTTATGACCAAAATCTTCATTTCTTGAAGGAGTTTCTGAGAAGGCCAGATATGCCTTGATATACTCCAAATTTTCAGGCACCTGCTATATGACAGATTCTTTCAAACACAATATCACATCTGATTTTAATAGGATCATGTAGATGTCAACAAGGTGGATTTTCCCTTCTTTACTCAATAACACCTTTTTACACTTCCCTTTGCAATGTCAACTATAATGTCAGTAGGCTGAGAATTTTCTTCTTCCTTTTGATAAATGAGTAAAACCTTAACCTCTGAGTCTCTGCTACCCTCCACATGACTGGCTTGCTGAACACCTGCACAAGTGCCATTAGGCACACTGAAAACCAGGACTTTCCTGTAGGGCTGATACACAGATAAGAGGCTATAGAAGGATGATCATTTTTTCCCCTTTAAATCTGAGCCGGCATGTCCACTAAGGAACCATGTTTCACCTGCTAGGAGGGTTTTTAAAAGTTCAACCTGGTAGATGTTTGCTCCACATTGACTTCCATGGTCTTTCTTCATTACAACTTATGAGGGAAACTTTGGGTTTTTATCTCCTAAGTAAGTTCATTCGTTTGCATATGTGTTTAGTAGCCAGTTGCAAACAAAATATCCCCTTAAAATTTTACTGCAAATATCAGGGAGGTACAAAAACCCTTTTTCTAACTTCAGGTTTGTATCCAAAGAACCAGTCAATTATGTGGCAAATCAGACTACTCACATACCCAATTGGAAAACATTTTAAGAATGCGTCGAAGCTGCCCAGAATGATCACCAGATGTCTAAATGTCACTACCCAAATTCAAAGGGACCATGGCTACCAGCAGTATTCCAAGGTGAGGACAGAATTGCGAGGGCACTTTTACAGGTAGGCATACTCTGTGTCAGGGGAGGGCAGAAGACCCTGTGAAGCTGGTAGAGAAGGTAGCAGTGATAAGCTGGCCAGCAGGCCAGGTACCAGACGTGGACAAGAGGGCACATGGGGAAAGCCCGTGGAAAGATGTTGTCATGTGGGAAAGTGCTGGGACTTGACAGAAATGGTGGCACCTGGCAGAGTCTGCTCTGAACAAAACTGAGATGATCCCCAAATTGTATTTTATTCCCATTGTTGCCTTCTTTCCTTGGGTCTGTTTTTACTACCTGGACCTCAGGTTTCTACTTTTTGTCACCTGAGAGACATCATGCCATACTTAGAAGAGAAATAAAGTATGAATTAGAAGGTTTGCCATAGGACGGAGTGGGTGGGAACAGCATGGACTCTAGATGAATTCAAACCAAGATTCTCGGCCCTGTCACTCACTAGTCATGTGATCCTGGGAAAATAACCAAGCCCTGTGAGCCTCAGGTTCTTTGTGAAGTGAGTGGGTTTAAAAAGCACTGTCCTGTAGGGCTGGCTGCAAGAATGTATGTAATATATGGGAAGCCCCTTGCACGGTGCCTGGCATGTATTGGGACTTTGATGAATAGTAGTGATTTCAAATATTGTTTTGATCCAGAGTCTTCCACGCTCTCCTCTGTGATTTTTTTTTGTTATTCAGTTCAACACAGTCTTCAATCTACCCCAGAGGTTTCTCATATTTTGTTGTTGAGTTTTTGTTGTGATATTATTTTTTTTATTACTTTCATTTTCCCTTCTCTAGTTTTCCAAGTTTGATTTTGGAAGCAGAAGACAGCAGCCTGCACTTCACTGTCATCTTTGCAGATACAAGTAAGACAAGTAATCTATTAAAAAAATTAAGCGGAATTGACATCTTTACAACATTTTGTTCCCCATCAATGAATATAGTATACTGCTCCATTTATTCAGGACTTTTTTTTTTTTGCCTGAATCTGTCAGTAAATTTGTATAGTAGCCTCCATAAAGACCTTATATATTTTTCTTACGCTTCTTCTGTTGGGATATTTCTATCTTCTAAATAATTATTACTTTTGTTTGTGTGTGGCAAGGCTTTTGATCTTGCTATAGTGATCTACTGTACACTATTTTTCTGAAGTTTCGTACTAATTCAGATACTCCATGTACCTATTTCTTTGAATTCTCTACATAGATGATCCTATTGTAACACAACATTATCTTCCTTTTCAATAATCATTTATTTTGATATGCATAGTTTGACTCTGTTCTAATGTACTTTTGAATGGTAGAGGTGAAAGCACACCTTTGTGTTTTGTCCCTGTCTTCGAAGGGAATACACCTAACATTTCACATTTAAGTGTGTGTGGGGTAGCTATTAAGAAATTTGCTGAAAGTTCAGGGTGCCTGGGTGGCTCAATGGGTTAAAGCCTCTGCCTTTGGCTCACGTCATGATCTCAGGGTCCTGGGCGGGGAGCCTGCTTCCTATTCTCTCTCTGCCTGCCTCTCTGCCTGTTTGTGATCTCTCTCTCTGTCAAATAAATAAATAAATAAATAAATAAATAAATAAATATTTTTAAAGATTAAAAAAAGAAATTTGCTAAAAGTGTTAACCCTGTACTCATGTTGATTTTTTTCCAAAGACTTTTATTATACCATTGACATGATATATGTTTCCCCTTAATCTGTCATTGTGGGGAGTTATAAGTCAAAGTATTTTCTAATTTAAACAATATTTTCATTAGTTTTTAATTAATTTATTTTTTTCAGTGTTCCAAGATTCATTGCTTATGCCCCACATCCAGTGCCTGTTTGTTCCCTCAATTCACTCTGTATTGAATATGCTATTAATTTACTTAGGATATCTGTTATTATAAGAGTGAATTTGGCTCAAGTGTTCTTTTCAGTGTGGAACTGGTGTGCTTATCTAGCTTTAGAGCTGCAGAGAGCTAGCCTGGAAAATGAGTTAAATAATTCCCCATATTTTTGTATACTTTGGGGAAATACAGTTAAGATAGAAATTAGTTTTTCCTCATCATTGGTAGACTTGACCACCCAAACTGCCTATCGGGGAACAGGGTAGTTGGGTGTTGAAGACAGTTTGGGTGTTGAATATAGTTTCAGTTTGCATTATTTAATTAAAGTCTTCTATTTCTTTATGGACTGATTTTGTCCTTTATTTTTTTAAACATTGTCCATTTCACCCAGGATTTCAAATGTAATTGCATGATATTTATAATAAAGCCTTTATTACTGAAAGTCTGAAACACACACAACAGTAGACAATAGTACAACAAACCCAGTATACCTGATAACCAGCATCAATAATCTCTATTACATGGCCAGTCTGGTTCCAACATACCCCTATTTCCCCTCACTCTGCTAAAGGAATAATGTGAAGATAATCCAAGACATCATGCTATTTCATCTCATCTCATCAGCATTTCAATATGCATTTCTAAAAGACAAGGAATCTTTTGTAAAACATAAATGCAATACAATTATCATTCCTACAAATATAAATAAGTTGTTAGTATCAAATACCCAGTTACTTTTCACATTTAACTTAAATGTAGAAAAAATTTAAGTTTCTTTGAATCCCAAATATATTTTGTGATTTTTGGGTTATATACCTTAAGTCTTTTTTAATCAATAGATTCCCCTCACATCACCTTTTTTCCCCAATTATTGTTCTTGGAAGGAAAAAAGTAGGACAAATTATGTGACATTTCCCATAATCTGACTTACGTTGAACAAAACACTTTGGTGTCTTTTAACATGTACTTTGGCCTCCTACTTCTTTTGATAGTCACAGGTAGAAACTTGATCAAATTAAAGTTTTTCACAAGACTGCTACATAGGTGATGCTGTGTACTTCCATTATGAGGAACATAATGTTTATTGTCCTTTGTGCTGAAGTTGGCTGTAATCGATGAACATCACCTTTATTTGTATATTGGGGGTTGCAGAGTGATGATTTTCTAATTCTCTCATTCATTCCTTTTTATTAGCTGAAAAGCTTCTGTATGTAGAAAAGTTTCCTTGTCTACCATTTGGTTATCTTGAAGAAATCATATATTTGTTGTGTGTTTTTACATCATTTAAATATCATCTGATTCAATATTTTGTACAGTTTTAACTTACACTGTTTACCTATGATTTTTTTCCTTTAATACCTGGTCATATTTGCAAAAAAAAAATATGTCCGTTTTTAAATATTTTCAAAGAATTGGCATTTGTTACTTGGTGTTACTGTTTTCTAATTCATTTTTTCTATACTTATACTTCATTATTTCCAACCTTTTACTCCTTTGGGGTTTGTACAATGTTCATTCTTTAGCTTCTTGAATTTCTTGGGTGCTTTAACTATTTCTTTTTCTGATACATCTATTTAAGCCTATATATTTATTTTTTATTACCATTTGGGCTGTGCTGCACATATCATGCTATGTGGCCTCACGTGCATTGCTTGAATTTTTAAAAAGATTTATTTATTTATTTTAGAGAGTGGGGAGGAGCAGAGGGAGAGAGAGAATCTCCAACAGACTCCACACTGAGCGTAGAGCCCAACACGGGGCTCAGTTTCACGACCCTGAGATCATGACCTGAGCCAAAATCAAAATTTGGATGCTCAACTGACTGAGCCACTCAGGTGCCCCTGTATTGCTTGAATTTTTAACAATTTGCCTAGACCATTCCTATTACTTATGCTATTTGAATAGTTTCAGTGTATATATCAGAATTAGAAAGTGTAAAAATTATTTTGAGAAAACTGTGAAGTTTATGAGAGATAGAATGTTATTTGGAGGAGGTTTCAGGGTTTGGCAGTATTTTATTTAATTTCATTTTTGATATTAATTACAGAAGAGACTTAAACACAATTAACTGCTGGTGACAGAGTTGGGTTTAATCCAGGGGAGCAAAAAAGTTTAACATTAGAAGATCAATCAATGTAATTGGCCACATGTAATAGTCAGGATTGTTAGGAAACTCAAAACGGCCATAAACATTTAACACTGAAGGAATTTAATGCAAGGAATTGGTTATACAAGTGACAGAGAAACCAAGCAAGGGAGAATAGCGAAATCCAGTAATTAGCAATACAAGGCAGTCTCTCCCACCTCTGGGCTAGAAGAACAAGAAGAGGAAATAGTGTTATTAGATCCTGGGTTTTAGGTTCAACAGAGTCTGGAGACTTGATGGGTCAATCTGATGGTAGCTAAAGCCATGAAGAATATGTAGCCATTGAAGGAAATACCACTTGATGTAGAGAAAGGAGGAGAAAATCTCTGCTCTATCCTTCTGGGTTCTAATCTCCTGATGGATGGTATCTCCAGTTAGCTGAACTAGAATGGCCATCAAATGTTGGTGAGTTCAGGAATTATACCTGCAGGGGTCAGCCTCTGTATAATCTAGAGCTGAGCAGGGAGAGTGAGGGATGGCTCTGGGTGAGTGGGACCAGGATTGCCTTATGACATTAACATATTAAATGAGAAAAATCAGATCTAAATTGATACAGAAACATATCTGATAAAAAAATCAGCATGCATTCATTATAAAATAGAGATGTTAGTCCAAAGCATTAGACTGGGATTATGGGTTTGGGGAGGAAGACCAGAGAGATACATACTATCAAAGCGATTTGTCACTGTTGATGTTGATCTTGGTCACCCAGTTGTGGTAGTGCTTGTCAGGTTTCTCACTCGCTTGAGCTCAGGTGCAAAAGTAAGGAAGGGAAGGAATGGAGGGGTCAACACTTGGCTAATTTCCTAAATTACCAGCCCAGGCATCAGTGCTAACCATGGCTAACTTGTTACACAGATTAGAACCCAACAAAAAAATTCAACGTCCACTTCCTACAGTGTAACAGAAATCTTCTAACATAGACAATAATGAACAGGATCATGGTGTGTATAGAGAAGATAAGGGAGTTTGGGTCCAGCTTAGAGGGACCCTGAATATCAGAGTACATCATGTGAACTTAACTTCATGGGTGGTGGGGAATTCAGCAGCTGAGTGCCATGATCACACCCAGGCCCCTCTCATCCTTCATTCTTCTTGGTAGTCGAGGCTAGAGTTATTTTCTCATGCACTGTCTGCTTACCTTCCTCACTGGGTATTAGGAAGGTTAAAAGTTTTTAATAAGAAATGTACTTATCAATATTTCAGAAGGGTGCCATTTAAACTCCCACATGAGAACAATACTTTGCTCATTTTGAGATCAATGTATTGCAATAAAGAAACACATTTGCTTTACCTGTGTTCCCCTTTTACTCTTTCAGGTTAAGCTCCATCCAGTGGCTGCTCTACATCATGGCCCCAAACCCAGGAAAGCATGAAGTCTTGATAAGACCCTGAAAACACCAGCTGGGTTTCCTCATTGTATAATATGAATTTCTCTAACCCATGGTCATGTACACAATTATAGTTTACATCTGAATCTTGGTTGTAGGCTTATTTCTTTGTGTAGGTATCACCTTAACTGGCTTGGGACTTCTCTGTCACTAGAATGGTGGAGTTGTAAGCCAAATACAAATTCTTAGGTTTTGACTTAAGCGAAAGTAAACTAACTTTTGAAGTACTTGTTTCACACACTCACTTCCCAATAATAGTGATAGGAAAGTGAGGCCCAGCACGTGGGCTGCACAGGCACTTGTTTCTTCTCCACTGGCATTGGACATGTACGCTAGCAGGGAAAGAGCCAGAATGTTTCTCCTATTAGGAGGAGAGTTAAAGGTCTTTCTCTCTTGAATGTACCAAGGAATACTTTAGGAAAAGACTTGGTTTTATGTTTCTGCAGCCCACTGGAATATTGTAACCCCCCAAACTTAATTTGACTCTCTATTGTGCCATTTCTTCCTAAAGTGGTCATTTCTTCCTAAATGGTAGAGCTGTCCCTCTAGTACTTGGAGGACATTAGCTTAACTTGCTTACTCTGCAAGGAGCTCTCTCTTGCCATCATTTCATTCCTTCACAGCATTGTAAAGGCAAGGTCCTGCCCCATATGTGCTTTTCTGTTTCGGTGCAGTGACATTTGGATCATAGTGTTTGTGACTAACCCAGGGCCCCATCGGAGCCCTGGTGGGTGGTTCAGCTCTCCAAGCTTTTGGCATCCTATTGATGGTGAGATTCCAGCATGAGCAGCTCAGGTATAATTAGAACTTCCTAGATAACGTGATGGGATCAATCGCTCATAGTTGTTCCTCTTCACTGTTCCCCCTCACAGCCTGGCTACCAGGAGATTCCTTTTCTGGGCCTCTAACTAGGAGGGGATCTATGAATTACCCAGTCTGTTGGGTACTTCCCTTGAATGGCTTTGCCTAGGTGGCCAAGTGGTGGAATAATAGAGAAAAATAGCAAAGTAGTTACTCTCATTTTTTTGTACCAAAGATTTTCTTTACCAGAGACACATATTGCCCTCCTTCTAAGGCTTAGATACCTGGCCTGCTGTTGCTGAGGTTACACCAGAGGGCTTCAGCCTTGGGCCTAGGGCTTTACTTCCACCCACATAATAAATCCCTCAGGACATTCATGCTAGTTTACTCTACACCAGTCATCAACACATATTTCCCCTAAATGGCTAGATTCTAAACATCTTTGGCTTTGAAGGCTATACTTCCTCTAAGATAGATAGATTCTATATTTTCATATTATATTCATATTACTATCAATTAAAGTTTAATGTATATTTCTATTTAACATTTATAATTTCATTATTTAATGATTAATTTATTTAATATTTATAATATTAATTATTTATATTTTTATATTTAGTTTTTACCTAGTGTCCTTTTTTGGTTATAGGATCATGTCTAATATACTACATTCCATGTAGCTGTCATGTTTCCTTAAGATTCTCTTTGCAGTGACAGTTTCTCAGACTTTCCATTCTTGTTGATGATGACAATTTTGAGGGGTACTGGTTAGGTATACTGTAGAATGTCCCTCTATTCAAATTTGTCTGGTGTCTTTCTTGTAAGTAGACTGTTGTTATGAGTTTGGGGAGTAAGACCAGAAAGGTAAGGTCCTCTTCTCATCACATCACTTCAAGGGTACATTCTATCAATACAATTCATCACTGGTGATGTTGATCTTGATTAACTGGCTGAGATTGTGTTGGTTAGGCTTCTCCCCCAAATGTTTCTCTCTCTTTCCATGCTCTATTATTTGGAAGGAAGTCACTATGTGAAGGCCACCGTTAAGGAGTGAGGGTTATGCTTCCTCTCCCTGAGTGGGGGAGTATCTACATAAATGATTTGGTATTCTTTGGCATAAGAAATTTGTCTGTTCTCACTATGAGCTCATGGGTACCTATTTTATGCTTTGGGTTATAATGCAGTACAATTTTATTTATTTGCTCAAAGTTGTTCCAGATTTGGTCATTGGGAGCTCTTTTCATTGACTCCTGTGGCCCTTTGACATATCCCCATTATTGTTTTGTTTCTTTTTAAGCATTTCCTTATATTCTGGCATGACAAGATGTCCCCGGTTTATCTTGTATATTTCCTGCACCAGCTCAATCATTTATTTCTTTTAGGATCCCTGGTTTTCTTTATAGGAAGATAAGATGAGAAATTGATACTGCATGTGTCCATTGTCACCGGTATGCCCTTGCTTCTAGGCTCTCTTAGCTGACAGAGCAAGAAGATATGTGTCTGGGTATAACACTTTGTTTTTGTAGTTCTCAGGTAACTGCTCCATATTTTTTTCCCTTAGTTTTATAGTTGCTTTATAGTTGCTTTCAGTAGAATAGACAAGGAAGAGTACACTTAATCCATCTTGACCCTGGACCATTTACATTTAATGTAATTATTGAGATGGTTTAAATATACCATTTGCTTGTTGTTTTCTATTCATCCATCTTGTCTTTGTTCCTCTTTTCTTTTTTGCAAACTTTTTCTGATACATTGACTATTTTTATGATTCCATTTTATACATACTATTAGTTGATAGTTATATATCTTTTGGACTTTTGTGGTTGCTCTGTGTTTGCAGTATCAAGTTTTACTTATTAGCCCACCTTCAAATAATATTATACCAATTCAGGCATAATATAATACCCTCAGAACAGTAAACTTCCATTTCCCCCTTCAATATATGATTGCTATTCCTGCTTTATACCAGAGGTCAGCACACTTTTCTTTCTTTTTTATTTTAAGATTTCATTTATTCATTTGGCAGAGAGGGTGAGAGAGCACAAGCAGTGGGAGCAGCAGAGGGAGAGGGAAAACACACTTTTCCCATAAAAAGAGAGGTAGTAAATATTGTAGGTTTTGCAGAGTGCAAAGTCCATTAAATATATAAGCCTTTAAAGCTATTCTTAGTTCAAAGGCTGAACACAAACATGCCACAGTCTGTATTTGGCCTGCAGGTAGCAATTTGCCCACCTTTGCTTTAGGTAATCAATTATTTTTTAAGGTGTCTATATACAAGAAAAATATTGTCTTTTATGTTTGCCTTCATTTTTATAATTTCTGGTGCTTGTCATTTCTTTGTATGTATCCACATTTACACATATTAGTGTATTCCATCTGCATAAAGAATTTTCTTCAAAATTTCTTACAATGTATTGTTGGCAATGAATTTTCTTAGCTTTTGTTTGTAAAATTATTTCCTGTTCGTTTTTTTAAGAGACGCATCATCTTTTTTAAAAAAAAGATGTATTTATTTATTTATTTGAGAGAGAAAGATAGCACACCTGTACAAGCGGGGGCAGGGGCAGAGGAAGAGAGTCTTTCAAGTCAACTCACTGCTGAATGAGGAGCCCGCTACGGTGCTGGATCCCAGGACCCATGAGGTCATGACCTGAACTGAAATCAATAGTCAGATACTCAACTGGCTGAGCCACCCAGGCCCCCCCACATTCATTTTTTATTTTTTTAAAGGTTTTACTTGTTTATTTATTTGACAGAAGGAGAAATCACAAGTAGGCAGAGAGGCAGACCGAGAGGAGGAAGCAGGCTCCCTGCTGAGCAGAGGGTCCGATGCGGGCCTGATCCCAGGACCCTGAGATCATGACCTGAGCTGAAGGCAGAGGCTTTAACCCACTGAGCCACCCAGGTGCCACCCCATTCATTTTTAATAAAAATTTTCACTAGGTACAGGATTTGGAGTTGAGAAGGTGCTTTCTCCTCCTTTTAACACTTTAAAGATCACTAATTTATTTTTGCCTTCTGGATGAAAATCTGTAATTCTCATTTTTCTCTGTATGTAATATTTCTCTTTCTTCTTGTTGCCCTTGTTTTTTATTCATGTGAACTTCTCTTTCTTTTTCAATAGTTTGGGTATTGTCCTTTTTATCCTGGTTAGTGTTTCATGAGCTAATTGGTTGTGTGTGTGTCTTTTGCTGATTTTAGAAGATTCTTGTCTATAATCTCTTCAAATATATCTTCTACCCTGTTCTTTATCTCTTTCTTATTCGGGAACTTCAGAATAACACACAAACTACATCATTTTATATTATCTCACCACTTTTATAATCCCTTCAGCAGGTACTGTTTTTTAAGTCTAGCATTTCCATTTGATTTCCTTATTGTTTACATCTGTGTAAAAATTACCAATCTCGGGGCGCCTGGGTGGCTCAGTCGTTGAGTGTCTGCCTTCGGCTCAGGTCATGATCCCAGAGTCCCAGGATCCAGCCCCACATCAGGCTCCCTGCTCGGCGGGAAGCCTGCTTCTCCCTTTCTCATTCCTCCTGCTTGTGTTCCCTCTCTAGCTGTGTTTCTCCCTGTCAAATAAATAAATAAAATCTTTTAAAAGATACCAATCTCTTTATGCTCATTATTCATCTTTTCTTCTAGATTATTTTACGTGTTAATCATGAGTGATTTAAAGTTTCTTCCTAATACAATTAGCATATAGATCACCTTGGGGTACAGTTCTATTTGTTGTTTTTTTTTTTTCTATTGGCCTGACTGTTCTTGATTTTGAAGTGTTGGTTTTTGTAATCTTTTTTTTTTTTTATTGAATGCAAGCCAGGCATCATTTGTAGGAGAACAGCAGAGACAGAGGTAAATAGCATTTATGCCTGGAAATTGGCATGCCTCTTCTTTTTTTTAAGGATTTTATTTATTTATTTGACGAGAGAAACACAACGAGAGAGGGAACACAAGCAAGGGGAGTGAGAGAGGGAGAAGCAGGCTTCCCACCGAGCAGGCAGCCCGATGCGGGGCTCGATCCCGGGTCTCCAGGATCATGACGTGAGCCGAAGGCAGTCGCTTAACCAACTGAGCGCCCCAGGCGCCCCGGCATGCCTCTTCTTCCACTAGGCTGCTCGTGTGTGGGAAGTAGTTTAGCTGGGTCCAGGTTTCCTTGTTGCCATGAGCTTCAAAATCTTGCAGTGGTGAGCTGCCCTTCCCGGTGCTTCCTGTAGGGCCTGTGATGCCAGGGTTTTCCCAGCGTCCCTGCGGTCTCCGCTGCCAGCAGTCTGAGCAGGTTGCACCACAGTGTCTCTCCCTCTCTGCACGTTCCCTCTCCTACTCCTGTTTTCACTTTCTTATTCTTTATTGATATATCATTCACATACCATATAGTTTATCACTGTAAAGTGTAAAATGCAGTGCTTTTTAGTATATTCACTAGACTGTGGCCCATCACCACTAACTCCGGAACAGTTTCATCCCCTCAGAAAGAAGCTATCACTCATTTGCAGTGACTTCCCATCACCCCTTTCCCTAGCCCTAGGTGAGCATTAATCTACTTGTCTCTATTGATTTGCCTATTCTGGGTATTTCATATGAACACAGTAATAAAATATGTGGTCATTTCTGTCTGGTTTCTCTGCCTAATCATGCAGTATTCAAGGCTCATCCATACTGTACCATGCATCAGCATTGCATCTGTTTGTACTGCTAAATAATATTACATTATATGGATAGACCATATTTTAATGCATTCATCAGTTGACGGACATTTGGATTGTTTCCCAGTTTGGGTTATTATGTATAAGGAATGGTGCTATGAACATTTGTGTTTAGGTTTTTGTGTGGACATGTTTTCATTTCTCTTAGATATATACCTGGGAGTAGTATCAATGGGTCATATGGTTATACTCTATGTTTAACTTTTTGAGGAACACCACCATTTTACATTCCCTTAGCAATGTAGGAAGATTTCATTTTCTGCATATCATCACCAACAGTTGTTGCTTTCTATCTTTTTATTTTAACCAGCAAGTCTGAAGTCCTTACTTATTGTGGCTCTGATTTGTATTTTCCTAATGACCCTGTTGAGCATCTCTTCCTTGGCTTATTGGTTATTTACACATCTTATTTGGAGAAACATCTATTCAAATCTTTTGCTTCTTTTAAAATTGGTTGATTTTTCTTTTCTTTGTTGAGTTGTAATAATTATATGTTCTGGATATTAGACATTTATCATATATACTATTAACAAGTATTTTCTCCCAATCTGTGGGTGGTTTTCTATTTTTTTAATGCTGTCTCTTGAAGCATAAGCATTTTAATTTTAATGAAATCCAATTTATCTATTTTCTGTCACTTGTGTATTGGTATCTGCGTGTAATGAACTATGACCCTACCCCTAAATTCATGTTAAAACCCTAAACCCCACCCCATGACATGGTATTTAGAGATAAGCCTTTGGGAGATAGAGTCAGATGAGTTTATGATGGTGGGATCCCCATGATGGGATTAGTGCCCTTATGCTATCTTTCTGTGTGTGCGCATGGAGGAAAGGCCATATGAGGATACAGAAAGTGCCCAGCTACAAGCCAAGGAAAGAATTCTCACCAGAAATTGAACCCTGCCAGACCTTGGTCTTGGACTACCAGTCTCCAGAGCTGTGAGAAATGAATTTATATCGTTTAAGCCACCCAGTCTATAGCATTTTGTTATGGTAGCCCAAACAGACTGAGACTGTGTCATATCTAGGAAATTATTACCTAACATGACTTCATGAAGATTTACTCCCATGCTTTTCAGTAACTATTTTTCATGACCATGTATCGGATTTAGGTTCCGTAACACTAATGAAACTGTCCTATGGAAGAGACATGGAAAAAGAGAAGAATGAAGCATTACCCAAGAGAGCACTTCCATGGGTAAGTATAAAGGGTATTCACTCCATGAAATTCTCACTGAACCCAGCAGAAGATGGCAGGAACAGTCTTCACATGTCTGCGGCTGGCTGGCTGTATGTGGGATGTATCCGGCAGTCTGTGGGGGCAGCTGACAACCAAAGCTGAAAAGGAGCACAAGAATAGTTATCACTTGTTTTTCTGAAATAGAGGATGTTTCCATTGTTTCAGAATCCAGTCACATGTTCAAGTCCCCTACAGTACACAAGACATTTACAGAGCCGTAGAGTTTCCCCAAATCCAACTAAGCTGCAGGAACCACGAGTCCTTTATCCCTTGCCACTTTAGTCTTGATATTCACATACTCAAGATGTTCTCGCCTATCCACTGGCAGGGGTGGGGGCGATGGAGGTGGGGGTGAAGGTGCAAACATGTTTGGGTGCCATAGTCCTTTTCTCACATTAAAAGACAATTCCATGGACCCCTACAAGAAAGCAATGGGAGCTTGGATTACAGCCGCTCTCGATTCAGCACAGCTTCTGTGGGCATTGTTTTACTCGTCTTAACAGCAACTGCAAACAGTCGGTGGGAAACATGATAGTTCCCATTTTAGATAGTTTCTCAAGTTCTCAGAGAGGTAAGGCAATTTACTTACCATCTCCCCCTAGATAGCTTGCTCTGGGTGGACCTCCCACAGCTGTCTGTGGTTGGCAAAAAGGTTTTGTGGAGGGAGAGTGAGAAGGGCCCATAGTCCTGTCCTGTCCGTGAAGGGGGTGGGGATTAGGGTAATCCTTTTCCTGATTTCTGTGTACTTGGGCTTTGGGTTCAACCCTCTAGCTAGAGAAATGGCCTGAGAAGCCCAGGGCTGGGACAATAACCGACAGCAGAGGACTCATCCACATCAAGAATGAAGGACTCTTTTTAGTCTCTCTACAGATGTTGGAACATAGCCAGCCATCTCTTTGGGGGAGATTCCGGCTCCTGGTGGATCCCTGAAGAGCTTCATTCATTCCATTGAAAACAAGAATAATTCCTTACTCTGTAAAGGATGAATCAAGTGTGTTTCAAGCTCATTTCAAAGAGAGTTTGTTGCTGAAAATATACAAGACACATTACACTTGAGGACTGTAGACAAGTGCAGAATGTATATATTGGAGAGCAGAGTGCTATAGTTTCAGCTTTCACCTGTGTGTTATGCTGTGTTATGTCTTGCTTTATCACATGGTGCTTATTAAATTTGACTATTTGGTGGTAACTGTAGGAACTGGGAGATGTGTTCACATTTGTCTCTGTGTGCACGTGTGAGAAAGGTGACACTTTCTAAATAATAAAGCTTTGAACCTGAAAAGCAATTACTACTAGTAAGGGTTCTCTGGTTCCATGTTTCCTGCTGTTCATTCAGGGATGGCAAGGGATTCTGAAAGAAGAAAAAGACTGCCAATTTAAATATTCCAATTTTAAAAATGTCAACAACCTGAAAAGTATTATCACCTGCAGACTAGTTTCCAGTGTGTCATCTGAGATGCTGTATTGGAGATAGAAGACACAGTAACTCTTTAAGGATGTTTTAAAATTTTGCTCACAACTGTGAACTCCTTCTTGCTGAAATCTTGGAGTGCCATGTGGGTGAATGAAACCAAAACTGCAGTTAGGTTTGTTTACTCAACTAAAGGAGAAGCCTCACTGGCAAGGGGGGATGATGTTCAAGCAAAAATCTAGTCTCCAATCAGTTTACGTGGCTCCAGGGGTGAAGAGGAAGTAAAGTTTGTGGGTAGCAAGTGGCTGTTGGAAAAGCGTCCTCTCTGAGATAAGCACTCAAGGCTCATGAGTGCATTCTGTACACTCTCATCTCCACTCCCTTACCTTAGCCTTGCTCTTAGCAGCTCGCTTCAGGACAGATGATATGTTCTTTTTCTACTGATCAGTCTCTTTGCCTCAAGCCATTCCCTGACCTCTACCATGCAGCAGGGAGAGTGTCTTGGAATGCCTGGCTAGTCAAGACTCAACCATGCTTGAAAATCTTCATTGATCCCCAAGTAAGTTTGTACTGCAAGCCTGTGTCCGCCTGTCCATCTTTCCCATGCCTATGGCCAGCAGCCTGAATTAGACCCTTGTCACTGCTCTGCCCATCCTCCCATCAGTGTCCTCAGATCTAGTCCCTCGCCCCTTAAATTCACCTGCTACTCAGTTAACAGAGGGTCCAGTGTAAATGCCAATCTTATATGGTTAGACTCATCTGTTACTGCGTATATTTCTTCTAGGAATAGCAAAACCACACTGAAGGGTACACAAGTTCCGTACCCCAATTAGTATATCTGGTTCTCACAGGACTATGATTTTGCAAAACATTGTATGTGTACTAGGTGGGAATGAATAGTGAATATATTTGAGATAATTAGGGCCAGCTTGCTCAATGTCAGAGAAAAAAGAATTCATTACATGTAATGAAAAAAAAAAGGCTACAGTATGATGGATGTCAGATGAGGCTAGACACAGAGGCAGAAGCTAGATCTTTAACCTAGCATGCTAGGCTGAGGAGCTTGACTTTATGTTGAGGGCAAGGGACAGTTGAGAGAAGGGGAAGGCATTACTTGGTTTTAAGCAGAATCATGCTTTACTTTTTTTTTTAATATTTTTATTTATTTGACAGAGAGAAACACAGCCAGAGAGGGAACACAAGCAAGGGGAGTGAGAGAGGGAGAAGCAGGCCTCCCGCCAAGCAGGGAGCCCAATGTGGGACTCGATGACCTGAGCTGAAGGCAGTCGCTTAACCAACTGAGCCACCCAGGCGCCCCTGAATCACGCTTTATTTTTATAGTATTTTTTCCATTCACTCATTCATTTTACTTGAGGTAAAATTCACATAACATGAATTCATTTTATAGTATCCAATTCAGTGCCATCTATTACATTTACAGTGTTGTATGACTATCACCTCTATCTGGTTCCAAAATATTTTCATCACCCCCAAAGCAAACCTCATATCCATTAAGCAGTCACAATCCCCATTCTTTCCTACCCCAAACCGTCAACCACTGATCTGCTTTCTCTATGAATTTACCTATTCTGTCTATCTCATATAAATGGAATTTGCAATATGTTATCTTTATGTCTGACTTCTTTCACTCAGCAAAGTTTTCAAGGTTCATCCATGCTTCATTATTTTTCATGGCTGAATATTTCCTTATCAGCCTATCCATTTTGCTTATTCATTCATAAATTCATGGACATTTGGGTTGTTTCTACCTCTTGCTAATGTGAATTGTGCTTTGATGAATATCGGTACACAAGTATTTGTTTGAATACCTGTTTTCAGTTATTTTGAGCATATACATAGGAGTGGAATTAATAAGTCATATAGTAAGTCTATGTTTAACTTTTATGACAAACTGACAACCTTGACCACTGGCAAGCATTTTTCACAAGAGCTGCATCATTTTTCATTCCCATCACCAATGTACAAAGGTTTCAATTTATTCACATCCTCACTTGTTACTTTTCAGATTGTTGTTGTTGTTACTGCCGTCCTAGCAGGTATGAAGTCGTATCCCATTTTAGTTTTGATTTGCATTTTCCTAATGACTAATGATGTTGAACATCTTTTCATGTGATTTTTAGTCCTTTGTGTATCTTATTGTAAAAAATGTCTATTCAAGACTTTTTGCCCATTTTTAAATTGTCTGTGTGTGTGTTGAGTTGAAAGAGTTCTTTATCAATTGTGAATAATAGACTATTATCAGATATGATTTATTGACATTTTTGTCCATTCTGTAAGTTGTACCTTATCTTTTAAAATTTTCTTCCTAGCTCTGCTGAGATAAAATTGACACATAACATCTGTAAATTTAAGGTGTATAACACGTTGACTTGATATATCTATAAACTGCAAAATGATTACCACAATAGTATTAGCTGCCACATCCCTCTTGTTACATAGTTATCACTTCTATTTTGTGGGCAGAACATTTAAGATCTACTCAGCAACTCTCAAGGATATGACATGATATTAACTATAATCACCATGCTTTACATTAATGTACTCTGATCTCTGTTTCTCTAAGTTTGTCCTTTTTGGATTCCACATATAAGTGATATCATATAATATTTTTCTGTCTTGCTTATTTCACTTAGTACAATATCCTCAAGCTCTAAGTTGCTACAGATGGCAGGATTTCTTATTTTCTCAGGACCAAATAATATTCCATTGTGTATATATGCCACATTTTCTTTATTCATTCATCCATTGATGGACACTTAAGTTGTTTCTATGTGTTGGCTATTGTGAATAATGCTGTAATAAACAAGGGAGTGCAATAACTTTTCAATAATCTGTTTTCATTTCCTTTGGATATATAACTAGAAGTGGGATTGATGCATCATATGGTAGCTGTCTTGATTGTGCCTGTTGATGCACAGTTTTTACTTTTGATGAAGTCCAATTTATCTATTTTTTCTTTGTGTTTTTGGTGTCATATCCATGAAATCATTGCCAGATCCAATGCGATGAAGCTTTTTATGTTCTCTTCTGAGAGTTTTATACTTTTAACTATTAAGTAAAGTTCTTTGATCCATTTTGAGTTAATTTTTGTATATGGTGCAAGGTAAATGTCCAACTTCACTTTTTTTGCATGTGGATATCCAGTTTCTCCAGCATCATCTGTTAGAAAGACTGCCCTTATCCATTGCATATTCTTGATACCTTTGTCAAAAACCATTTGACCTTATATGAGAGAGTTTATTTCTGGGATCCCCATTCTATTCCACGGTTCTCTGTGTCTATCTTCATACCAATACCATGTCATTTTGTTACTATGAAATGTGAGTCCCCCAACTTTGTTCTTTTTCAAGATTGTTTTATCTATTTTGGATCTCTTGAGATTCCATATACATTTTATTTTTTAAATTTTATTTAAATTCAAGTGATTTAGTATATAGTGCATTATTAGTTTCAGAGGTAGAGTTCAGGAATTCTGAACACCCAGTGCTCTTATCACATGCTGTCCTTAAAATGCCCAGTGCTAATTACATCACATGCCATCCTTAATGTCCATCACCCAGTTACCACCCCCCCACCTACCTCCCTTCCAGGAACCCTCCTAACCCTATAGTTAGGAGTCCCTTATGGTTTGTCTCCCTCTCTGATTTGTCTTGTTTTTCCCTCCCCTTCCCTATGATCCTCTGTTTTGTTTCTTCTATTCCATGTATGAGTGAAACCATATGGTAATTGTCTTTCTCTAATTGACTTATTTCACTTTGCATAATAGCATCTAGTTGCATCCACATTATTGCAAACGGTAAGGTTTCATCTTTTTGATGACTGCGCAATATTCCATTGTACATATATATACCACATCTTTTTTATCCTTTCATCTGTTGATGGCCATCTGGGCTCTTTACTACTAGGTATTTACTCCAAGGGTACAAATGTAGTGATCCAAAGGGGCACCTGCCCTCCATATACACTTCACAATCAGCTTTTCCATTTCTTCAAAAATGGTTGTTGGGATTTCTTAAAGAGATTATATTGAATCTGTAAATTGCTTTGGTAGGATTGCTATCTTAACAAATTAAGTCTTTGAATCCAGAAATGCAAGGTATCTTTCCATATGCTGAAGTCTTCTTTAATTTCTTTGAGCAATGTTTTGTGGTTTTAGTCTTATTTTTACTTATTTATTTAATTTTTTATTAATGTATTTAAGAGAGAAGGAAAGAGTGAGAGAGAGCTCAAGCTGGGAGAGAAGCAGACTCCCCACTGAGCAGGGAGCCCAACATGGACTCCATCCCAGGATCCGGGATCATGACCTGAGCCAAAGGCAGTCAATTAAACAACTGAGATACCCAGAAAACCCCGTTTTGAAGTGTTTAGTGTACAAGTTTTGTACTTCCTTGGATAAACTTATTTTTAAATACTTTCTTCTTCTTTTACTTTTTTCCCCCACTTTGTATGGCTTTATTTTTGCCTAATCACTCTTGCTAGCACTTCCAGTACAATAAAAGTGGAAAAGCAGGAAATGTTGGCTTTAAAAAGAAAGATTTATTATTTATTTTAGAGAGAGGGAGGAGGAGAAAAGGAAGAGGGAGCGAGAGAATCTTAAGCTTGGAGCTTGATCTCTCACAACTCTGAAATCATGACCTGAGTAGAAATCAAAAGCCAGATCCTTAACTGACTGAGCCACCCAGGCACCCCTTGGCTTATTTCTTATTTCTTGGCTTAATGGGAAATTTTCAGTCTTTGACCATTGAGTATGTTACATGTGGGTTTTGCATGAATGCCCTTTAACATGTTAAGAAAGTTTTCTTCTATTTCTAGTTTGTTTAAAGTTTTTCATATCATGAAAGAATGTTGAATAGTTTACTTTTCTTTTGATGTCTTTGGCTTTACTAACTGGGTAATGCTGACCCCACAGAATGAGATAGGAAGTATTCCCTCCTCTTCTATATTTTGGGAAGAAATTGAAGATTTGTTAAGTTCTTTCAAGTATGGGTAGAATTCACCAGTGAAGTCACCAGGTCTTGAGATGTTCTTAATCTTGTGAGATTTTTTTTTTGGTCACTGGTTCATTCTCCTTATCTGTTAGGTATGTTTTCTTTTTTTCTTGAGTCAATTTTGGCTTTTTAAAGAAATTTATCCATTTAGGTTATATAATTTCTTGGAGTATAATTGTTCAGAGTATATTATAACAATCCTTTATATTTCCTTAACATCTGTAATACTATTCCCACTTCTATTTTTTTTTAGTAACTGACTTTCTTTTTTCTCTTGGTCTTACTAAACGTTTATCAATGTTGTTGATCTTTTCAAAGAAATAGCTTTGCTTAGTGATGACCTAGTGATTTGACAGAAATTTCCTTAAATGTATGGAACCAAAATTAAAATCCCAATCTTTGCAGGTATTCTTTTTGTATGTGTTGGACCACACCACACTACACTGCACCACAGAAGGTGACCTAGAATACTGTCCTCATTCACAGCCAATTTGAGAGTTCTTGTGAATAAAGCAATACCCTCAACATTCATCTGATGGAAAACAGTCATACTTTACACAACAGCAGAGTTTCATAATAGGTAATTTTATGCTGTTTATTTTAGGAACAGCTTGAGAGTATCATTATTAATTGACTGATCATAATTGATCGAAGTATCAACTCATGATTTTCCATGATGTATCATCTTTAATATGAGAACTTGAAAACATTTCACATTTCTAATTAGGCTCCCCAACACTCACTGGAGAATGTATGTTATTATATAAGTCGGTTTTAAGGATGAGTAACATAGAGCAAGTTTATCAGCTGTTGAATCTGAGGGGCTTTGTTTTTCATACAGCTATCCTGACCACCCTCTGGGTAGAGTCCAATTTCCAGCCTTGAGGAGCCGCCCAGTGAATATTCAAATACATAATTGAGAAAAAGAATTGAGGTACATAAAAGTGCATATAACATGCCCTGAGCTAATTAAAGGTGAGGAAACAAAAACTCACCTTGGAGTCTTGCTTACTCTGTATCTCATACTTGGTAAGAAAGAAGTACTTTCCAAACAGATTAGAATGACCAAACTTAGTTATAGGTGGTCTCAAACCCTCAAAGCATCAAGAGTCAAATTGTTTGTCAGTTCGGACACTCAGGTAACAGTTACTCTAGACCTTTCAAGAGCTTCATAGAAAGGGGCCAAGTGGCCATATCTCAGAGTCCAGAGCCTAGAGGGCAGGCATAACTTCGGTGAGGTTCTAGGCGGTTCTGGAGCTGAACTGCTGCTTTGCAGGCCCACAAATTCTATTTTATCAGCTCCTCCAGAAAGAACCAGGGTTTGGGGGCTGCCCAGCAGAGACAACAGGACACTGACATATAAACAACTTGTAAATCTCAAGGTTTTTCACTGTAGAGGAGGAGGCTATAATGACCTATTTGGTGGTGAGTTAGAGCCATAGATATCAGTAAAAACCTTTACTTAACTTAATACAGTTATAGATGATTACATCTAAAAATATGATATTTTTATATTTGTATATTATATACTTATTAATATATTAATATATATTATATTATATTATATATTTATATATGAATACACACAAAGTAATGAACACACGTGTAATTCCTTCCTCTGTCAACCAAGGAAGCAAAGACACCTCAGTCGCAATGAGCATACTTAGTACACAGATCTATGTTTCTCATACTATTTTACAGTAAAAGGAACAAGAGCTCCATGGAGAAACTGCTGATTCTAGAACTGGGGCAGGAAGTACTCAAGATAAGCCTGAAGCATCTTGTAATGCCTGAAAATAGAGAACTGCTTAACAAACAAAAACAAACAAACTAAAACACTTCCGGGGCACGAAAAAGGTCATATACAGAGGGAGGTAACTAAAAGAGCTCCTGGTGGCCAAACCTGGAACAGTCTAAACAACAGAAATATACAAAGTTGTGTTGGACTTTAACCCAAAGAGTAATATAAAGCCCATGTGTCTCTATGAGAAAAAGAATTGACTAATTAAATACAGAAATATGGGAGAATAGACAAATCTCCAATGGAGAAAAATTCCAGTTTATGCATATACTTCCACTTCAAGAGAGTAGAGCCTAACTCTCTAGCCCTGAAATATGGGCTACGCACGGTGACTGTCTTCCGAGGATGACACTATGGACAGGGGGCCAAAAACAGTAACTTTACAGTGGAGACACCTAATGGGCATTAACTCAGCGAGGTGATCAAGGCAAACATGATTAGTGATAAATCACGCCACTAGCATGTGCTGCTGATATGACGTGCTCCCGTGATCGCCACGGACCCAAACACGTAACTCTAGACTAATCATGAGTAAGACATAAAAAGCCCTGAATGAGGGACAATGTACAAAATATCTAATCATTCCTCCCCAAAACAGTCAAGCTCATCAAAAACAAAGAAACTGCCACAGCCAAAGAAATATTACAAAAAATGTAACCTAATATGTTGGCTGGTATCCTTGAGCAGAAAACAGACACTAGGTAAACATGGCAGACATGTGAGTAAAGTATAACTTTAGTTAATAATAATTAATAAATAATACAACAATATTAGCTCACTAATTGTAATAACCGTACCATATTAATGGAAGATGTTAATAGTAGGAACCTGGATGAGGGGCAGATACAAACTCTGTACTATCTTTGCAAAAATTTTTTTACAAATCTAAAATACAATAGTTTAAAATAAATAGTTCATTGAAAATTTTTAAATAAAAAGGACAAAAAGAAACTGAACAAAATATAATGGATAGGTTAAAAAAAAAAGTAAACACAAGCACACAAGTGTGAAAAAAATCTTCCTGAATAGTCTTCACTTCTTTCCTCTCCTTTAACTCCCAAGCCCATAATCGTACACAAGTCTGGATTCTTCCACCTCATAAAAATCTCTGGAATCCATTCCTTTTCTTAACCCTACACCACTGCCTGAACCTGGCCTCACAGATATCTTCCTTGGATTATAGCAGGAGGCCCCAAGTGATGCCAGATGTAGACCTACACACACTTACTTGCTCAAGAAGGGATTTAAGGCATCTCCAGTGGTATCTTCCACAGAGGAGCTCTGGCAAAGGTCAGAAAGGAACTCAACTCCTGGCAAAGAAGACTGGAACACAGAGCAGCTTTAGCTCTGCCTGGGGAGAAACATCATCAGCTCCTAGAGCAGAAACACAATGACTGAGAGTCGAGGCTGGCTAGCTCCTGTCTGACTGGCCTTGATCTGGTTAGGTCAGCTCAGGACCTCAGTGGCATGGGCCCACACAGGGGGCTACGGTAAAGAGCAGCATTCTAACCATGACTCCAAGAAATGGGTTGAGGCCCAGGGAGTGTCCTAGGAGCAACACCGCCATACTCTTCATCTACCCTGAACAAGAACACTGCTGGACACATCA
>PITA01019097.1:0-38550 GCA_004023965.1 Spilogale gracilis | reverse complement strand
GCTGCCCCCGCCAGACCCCGCCCCGCCCCCCCGCCCGCGGGACACCGCGCGCCCCCTCAACGCACAGCACCTGAAGCCCCCGGAACCGCCTGCCCTCGTTCAGTGCTTCCAGCTGCCTCCCACTATCTGCTGACGATTACTTACTTGTTTTGCAGAAGTTAATTCTTCGCTTTCAAAACAACAAACTTTGTCAAGTCTTTTTTTTTCCCCTCCATTAAAAATAAAACTGGCTATGAAGTGGCCGGCGTTTTTCCTTGGAAATCTCAGGCTGGGCTGAAGTTTATTTCTAAATCCAGAAATGCCCAAGACAGAGTTTGAGTTTCTGAGGTCGCCTACACCCGGAGTGAGGATAGGAGTGGTTCCCGTGGCTACGGCCTCGTCTCGGTGGTAACCAGGGCGTTTTTCTCCTGGAGATCCACACAGCGCGTGCTGCGCCGCTCACCTCCCAGCAGCGCGCCAGTGGCGATGGCCTGGGGGGCTGAGTCGGAGCCACCGAGACTCCAGGACTCCAGAGTGAAATGTGACTGCTTTGAGCATACCGGCTCCCATTTTAATCCGGCCCAGCCAGAGGGGTGGTCTGTCAGCCAGAGACACCAAGTCCGCCCTTTTGCTGCGCGGGAGACGTCGTAGCTCCTTCTAGATGGAAAACTTGACTTGGTTTACGCCCCCAGGATATCTCTCTAGTATTACCCTGAGATGCTGGGAACTGTGGAGTGCCCTGCGCAGAGAGCAGATGCTAGGCTGACCTTTGGAAGCAAGTCTGGACAAGCAGTTCAGATAAACAGAGGAAAGAGGCCCAAATCTCCAAGGCTGCAGTAATTTCTTGTGACTCCTTTTCTCATCTTCATAGTCAGCGTCATGTCTAATTGTGTCTTTTTTCTGAAACGGCCCCGTGAAGCCTGGATCCAGCTCTGTTTTTCCACCAAATCAGAGTGTACACTTTCCCAATACATTTCAGGTGCTTCACCACGGCCAAGTGTGCCTTTGGTGTCAAAATCCTTTTCTTGTTCCTCTTTCTCTCCTGGTCGCCAAGAGAAAATATCCCCCCCCCCCCATCTTATTCCCCTCAATCCCTTCTGCACAGGGAAGCTGGAGTGATTTTCTTTCTTTTTCTTTTCTTTTCTTTTTTCTCTTCATCATCCCACGCTTAATTCCTTTCCCTTGCCCCTCAACTTTCTGCGGATAGAGTCCACATTCCCACCCTAATCTTACCTCCCTGACTTGTCTCTCTTACGAGGTGTTACAGAGTGTTAAACACCTAAGTCCCCTACACCTAGAAAACTCTTTCCACCCCTTCCTCCAAAAACTGGGCAAGTCCTATTCATCTATAAGGAGGTTGCTTCCTCCAGAAAGTTTCCCCAGACTACACCACCCACCATCTACTCAGGATTAGGTTGGAGCACCTGTGTGCTCGCTGAGCAACCTTGCTTAATTGGCCTGCCATGGGACTTGTTTGTAAGTTTTTTTAGGCTAGAAACTATGCCTTATTTATCAATGTCTTCCTTGTGCTTGCCTGGGCATTCAAAAAAATATCTGTGTTTTATTATACTTAAAGAATGTAATTTATCATCAGAGGCTCAGGCTCTGATACTTCTCCTCATCTATAAGACCTCTAGTCACAAGACTACCTTAGGATCCAAGATGACTGCTGGCTCTCCAACCATTGCATCCACCTCCCAGGCTGGCAATAGGAAGGACAGGAGAGAACTAGTAGGCACTTGTCCTTTCCTGTTTATGGAGCCTTCCCAGAAATACCACAGAATGCATCCACTTTCACCTCATTGTTAGAACTTAGTTACCTTGAGACAACTGCAAGAGAGATTAGGAAATTTAGTTTTTATTCCATATGGCTGAAAGTCAAAGTTCTATTATTATGGACAAAGAGGAGAATGGATTTGGGGAGGAACTAGCAGTCTTTACCAGCATCAAATGTGCTTTTTACTATTCTTACATTTTTAAAACCATATAAAATGCTTCCACTTAATATAATGCAACATACCTTATACACTTGCAAAATACCTTCACTCCTCCTCACAAAGGGGTCACAATGAAGGATCATTTTCTGTGTCCAGCTTGAAGTCCAGGACCTGTGAGTAACAGTCATTCCTCCTTTGATTCTGCCATAACCCCGTCTCAATATTCTGATCTCCTAGATTATCTATTACTAATTTACCCTATGTAAGCAGAAGAAAATTAAAAGTAAAAGGCAATTAGTTAAAATAGACATACATATGACACAGCAAAAAAGAATATATAAGTACAAGTTAGAGTCCTTATTTTTGCAAGTGGTCACAAGAGTATTAGTGTTAATAAAACTATACCAATTTAGGACTCTTCTCTTAAATGCATATTATCAAATCTCCCTTTTATTAAGCATCTCAGCTAATCAGGAAATAGCCCTTATGTCTGAGAGATCTGTGTATGTTAAATTTTTTAACAAAATATATTGTTTTCCGTTGAACATACCAGTACAAGAGAACCCATCACAGCTAGATTCTTTCGCTTCCTTTTACCAATATAATAGCAACCTTACATCCCCTCGAGTGTCACTATCATCAAAGTCAACACTAACTCCCCCTTTTTGCAATCTCAACCACTGGTATGAAGACTCAGACTCAGAAAGAGCCAGTGTCTCCATTTCTCAAGGGAGCTATGTTTGAGACCCCTGCTAGAAGAATTCCTCCTTGATTGTTGTGACCTTCAGACTAGCAAAGCCCAAAAGGAGAAGGGGATAGAACCGGACACTTGCAAATGGGTCATTTGGCGTATTAGAGAGGTCATCCTCTTGGATCCTGTACCCGGGCTCCTGGCTGCAGGAGAAACACCATATATTGGACTTGAGACCATAAGATATCCTATGAATACAGGACAGTCCTATTGTCTTTACAGGTGTGTCCAGCAGTCACTAAGTCTACAGTCAATCATCCCATTATTCTATAAGCCAGGTACTACTAAGGGGCAGTATTAGCCCAACTCATTTCTTCTTTCGGTATAAACGTGAGGTCCTTAGAAGCAATATTATGCGGAATACCATAATGATGAACAAGGTTCTCAGAAAGTCTGAGCGTGGTAACATAGGCATGGTGGGCAAAGAAAGTAAATCCAAGTTCAGAAGCATTGTCTTGTCCAGTGAGGACAAATCACTGATCCCCTCCATGAGTAAAGAAGTCTATATACTCTGCCTCCAGGTGGCTGTGTAGGACCTCCTCTGAATGTGGTACCTTTTGGAACACTCACAGTGGGTTACTCATGCAGTAAAGAAGCCAGATCAGCTTTGGAAGGGGAAGTCTAAATTGTTAAAAACATGGATAATTTCAGCCTCTGTCTATGTGGTCACTGTATTCATGACACACTGAATCAGCAGTGAGCTAGCTGGGGAGAGAAGTTGACTTACACCCATGGGACAAATTAACCTGTCCTTTTGAATACTGAGAGTCTTTTGGTGACCTGACCTGGTGGCTTGATGGGTCAAAATATAGCAGGCTCAAGATGGGCAGCTCAGACGGCATGGTAAATTGACTTTCTTGATAAGGCATTCGGTTTCTTCCATGGCCCAGGAGCAAGCCAAATAGTCCCAAAAGGAAAATAGTCATTACTTGAGAAAGAAGGTATGCGGTTTCTCCAGAACACTGATAGTTGACACTGTGGTTCTCCTAATATAGCTTGTCACAAGTCCCACACGTGCTTCCAATCACCATTGACGCTTGGAACACCACTGGATCCATGGAGTCAAAGGTGACAGAGCAGACTGCACTGTGGCCCGAATAAGATGGAGAGTCTTCTTTATCTCTGGGTCATTCCTCAAAATTAGCACTTTTTGAGTGACCCAGTAAGTGAGTCAGAGAAGCACACCTAACATGACAAATGTTGCTTCCAGAGGGGACTTTGAAGCGCTGTCTCTGTCTTTCCTGTAGGAGGTTGTGTGGGGTATAATAGCTCCTCCTTTGCTTTGGAGAAGCTATCTGAACCTACTTAGATTGCTAGACTCTCTAAAAATGTCTCCTAAGGTCACAAGCCCCTGGAAATTCATGAAACTTACGTCCCACACTACGATTTGCATATTTCTTATTAACGTATCTAGAATAATTACAATGGGTGCTCTTTAGGTCCTCAAGCATGATATCATCAATGTAGTAGTCACTGTGATCACTGTGATGTCTTAAATGGTGAGATGGTTACAACTTCTATAGACCAAATTGTGGCATGGAATCAGAGTTGATATAACTCTGAAACGAGATGGGAAGCCGTCCTTGTCAGATGAGATGTTGCATTTGGAGTTCTTTGCTTAATAAGAAATGAGAAAAGAGCATTTCCTCCATGGGCTGTGTGGATTTGCTCTACAAAGTTACCACCTTATAAGCTTATGAAATCCATTGTCAATCTCCAAGACCCATTCATCTTCTACATCAACTAAACAGTTAAATGTGGATGTTGTAGGAAGTTACTACTTCTGTAGCATTCAAGGTCAGGCCTAAGAATTGCACAGGAGGACAAGTTGTCTATTGATGAATTGTCAGATCTGGAGCGTTTTGGTTTGCTTCTATCATATGAATTATGTAAGGCCATTGAGAAACACCCATCTATTTTGGTACTAGGGCTCAGAATCAACCAGTTTCTGCCAAAGATATCTAATGTGCAGACAATCTGATTCCCAGACTGGCCCTACATGCCTTGCACTGAGGGACCGTGCCTCTCCTGCTGGCTGTGCCACCACTGACCTCTGGCACCTGGAATCCTGGCAAATATGAGGGAGTCTGTTTAATTCTAGCAGCTCTCAACAGCATCCCTGATGTACACAAACCAGCCATGACAGTCCTTTTGAGAGATGGTGGCATTTCCCTCACCAGTGGATTTCTCAATGCCTTGATGAAAAGACCATCTTTCGGGTCCCTCTCAAGGAATGGAGTTAGGAGATTGCTGAATGGGTCACACACAATATATCCACGCCAACATTCCTATTTCCTTGGGTCCTGCTTCTCCATTAGGCTAAAGGAATTCATGCGTTTCAACTTCTCTGGTGTGGGCCACCAGGTTTCACTCAACCAAGCAAGAAAACAGAACTACTCCCCCTGCTCCAGGAAGTGCACTGAGCTAGAATCTCTTGGGAAGGAAACATCCTGTTCCTCCCTCCCTGGTTTAGCACCCTCAGAATTCATTCCCACATGTATCCCCAAGACTTTTGCTAATATAAAGAGCAAAATCTTGTGCTTACTTTGGTATATAAGTCTCCCCATCCAGATTTAGCTTTAAAACATGAGGGACATGTTGGCATTTAGCTCTGGTTTTGGTCTGAAGACCAATGAGACCAAGACAATGAGAAGAGGAGTGGTATAGAGGGACTTGGATACCCTCCCCTTGCAAAGCAACTTCTTCAGGCAAGAGCATTCTACATCTTCAAGCAAGTAAAGAAAAACAGAGAAGGGGCGCCTCGGTGGCTCAGTTGGTTAAGCGACTGCCTTCGGCTCAGGTCATGATCCCGGAGACCCGGGATGGAGCCCCGCATCGAGCTCCCTGCTCAGCGGGAAGCCTGCTTCTCCCTCTCCCACTCCCCTCTCTTGCTTGTGTTCCCTCTCTCGCTGTGTTTCTCTCTGTCAAATAAATAAATAAAATATTTTTAAAAAAAAAGAAAAACAGAGAGAAGGGACTACTTCCTAAAACAGTGGAAGCTTTGTGTGCTGTGAATCCTCGGTCCCATGTGTCCCATTTCCCACTCTTTCTAATCAGTCCCCTAACCACCAATGAGAGATGAATGGAGGCTGTGAATCTAACAGGTGTTGTGAATCAGGAACCCACAGAATCTGCCTTTTGGTTTTAGATGCTGTTGCAAAAGATAAGGTATTCTTTCAGTAGTCATTGAAAGTCCCTTGTTTTCAAACTGTGCCTTGAATTATCATTTAAGGCTTGGTTGTTCACCCCTTAATCTTTCCAGCCCCTGGGATCAACCGCTTCACCCCACAGTTCTTGACTTCTTTGTGCCCTTCATGCTGGGCTCTGGAAGCAACCGCTTGGTTTCTCAATGCCCTAACTTCAGTGGGATCTTTATTGTACTGGTGATTGCTACAAGCAACCACAGCAATGACTTGTGCATTAACTGTCTTAATACAACTTGAATTTTCAGTCATTAAATCCAACAGGCTAGATTATCAAGCTCAAATTCTCCCCCATTTTCTGAGGGGGTGTTGCTGCCAACCCTTCTGGTGTCAATTTCTGTATTTCTCAGGGTCCTTGATTGTAAGCAATAGAAATAACTGGGCATCTCTGTACAATTTTCCTCCTTTTATGAAGATGCCAATCATATTGGATTAGGGCTCACACTAAGACCTCATCTTTTTTATTTTTTATTAACATTGGTTAATGTATCAAAAGGCACATTAGGCAGCTTACAAAATCTTCAGGACTTCTGCAGGAATGTGGAGGCTACGAGAGAGGAATGGTTTCCCAAACGATGCTGTGGAACACACAGTTGCTACCACCACCAGCTCAGACGTGCTACCTTGTGTCACCGACGGCACCAACGCTGGACACTGGACACTGGAAACTGCCTGTTTCAGCTAGGAATGAAAATAGTTGCAGAGAACAGAAAATCTAATAAATAGGTTAAAAAGCAATGCTTCTTTCCCCCTGTATCTAGAAGTCAGTTGTTGCCAAACATGGGTTCAAACGGTCCAAAAAAATCTGCCAAGGACTCTGGCTCTTTTGATTGGCTCTGCCACCCTCAGCACACTGGCTCTGACGACTCCCCATGGCTGCTGCAGTGCTGGATAAGACATTCACGGTCAAGGCAGAGATCGGGAGCCGACGGAAAGGGTGACTCCCATAGCAAAAAGGCAAGAGTTTTTTCCCAGAGATCTCAAGACAGACGTCCACCTGTATTCCCCTGGCCAGAAGTGTGTGACACACTCCTCCAGCAATGCGAACGGAGCTGAGAAAGCACACAGCTGGCATGATGGAGCTCTATAGGAGGGGCAGTCGAGGGAAAGTGCTGTAAAGGGTATTGGGTGAGGGAATCTCTCTCTAGAAGAAGACAATGCAGTTCATGCTTCTCTGAGTCAAGAACTTCCAGTCCCAAGTCTGGGGCAAGACCATCTGATTGGTGGATCCCAGCCCACGTTCCCACATCCTAGGGGCCATGGTGGCTGGAAACATAAGCATGTAGCATCTTCACTGTCCATGGGGGGAGCGCCTACTTCATAACATAGAAAGTTCCCCAATGTGGGAAGGGAGCTGAGAAGCTGCAGGGCCGGCATGGTGACAGAGATCTTCCTGCATTGTTATAGACTTTCCCAGATCATCGCCTGCATGCGGTTAAAAGTTTAGAATCGACTTTTGGGGAAACAGATACAACATTTGCATGATATTACCATGTTTTAAAATTATCTGTCAGCTGCCCTCAGAAATTCTTTCAAATATTTAAAGGGTGAGAAGAAGGCAGTACAAAGAAGGAAATCTGTTTGCCCCTTGGCTGGTTGCTGGGGTCTGGCTACCACGAGGCTTCTCTCCCAGCTCTGAACTTCCTGCCCTGATTGAAGGTGCAGCTATCTGGGATCCCCCCAGCCGCACAACTGCCCGGCACCTGCGAATCACAGCGTGCCCACACGGCAGGCCTCTGCCATAAGCTCCCCATGCTCCACACCCCCTAAAAATGCATCTCTCCAGAGGAGTAGGATTTCCAAGGCAATAAGGAGCTCATTTAGATAAATAGATCCTTGCTGGTACTCTCCTGGGAAAAAGCACCCTATTTTACTCGACAGGACAGGTACTCTATTCCGTGCTGATTCCAGTTGCGGAAATGAAGGCTACTTAGAGACCACACAACCCTTGCAACCTGCTCAGTGTAGGATATTAATAAAGGCACCCAGAAAGCCCACACTCGCGGGGAGAAGTGGACAGCAGGAGGTGTGGCTCCCGGGGCCACAGCCGCTTATCGATACTCACATAGATGTCGGTTGCTAGAGAAAACCTCTCAGCAGTCCCACTAGCCCCAGAATTATTGCTAATTTACATTTTTGTGGTTACGTGGTTTGCCAGATCCCATTCCTGAAAGATTCTCTTTCGCTCTCAGTGAGGACAGGTTCGGACTGCTCTGCTCAACCGAAACTGGCAGAAAAGTCTAAGGATCGCTTCATTTTCATGATCAGCACGTGTTTGATTCATTATGGGACAGCCACCGACTCACTGGCTGCCCTTCCTGTTATAGCCATTTCTCGTGAGGTTTTTGGTCTAAATGGCAATCTTAAACTTTGAACACTAAGAGTTGCAAAGATTTAAGGAATGCTGAGAGATTCAAGGTTGAGTAGATGAGATAGCAAGAGTTTTTGAGAAGGGTTTTGTGAGCTGACATTATTCTGGGGTCAAAATTCCTATTTCGGGGCGCCTGGGTGGCTCAGAGGATTAAATTCCTCTGCCTTCAGCTCAGGTCATGATCTCAAGAGTCCTGGATAGAGCTCCATATCGGGCTCTCTGCTCAGCAGGGAGTCTTCTTCCCCACCTCTCTCTGCCTGCCTCTCTGCATACCTATGATCTGTGTGTGTGTGTGTGTCAAATAAATAAAATATTTTAAAAAATTCCTATTTCAACAAATAAAGCTTACTCTTTGTGAAATATGAATGACTTACACATCTATTTTTTTTTCTTTCATGCTTGTAATTCCCAAATTAAAAGATGACAGGGGCGCCTGGGCAGCTCAGTTGGTTGGCCAGTTGACTCTTGGTTTAGGCTCAGGTCACGATCTCAGGGTCATAGGATCGAGTCCCACATTGGGCACCTTGCTCAGTGGGGAGCCTGCTTCTCTTTCTACCTGTTGCTCCCCCTACTTGTGCTCTCTTGCTCTCTCTCTGACAAATAAATAATAAAATCCTTTTTTAAAAAAAAGTTTCATCCCTCCCAACAAGAAGTATATCAGCTTTAGTTCAGTCAGGTAGCTGAAGTGGGATTATGGCTAACAAACTCCAAATCTAGAACAATGCTTAACTGATGTCTAAGCAAAGAGACAGATGGTGCAGTCCGCCCAGGGTTGCTCAGAAGTGCTCTTTAAATGATTCAATAATCCCATTAAAACTTTGGTACTAAGTGGATCTGGGGTAAAAAAAAAAAATGGAACTTAGTACAAATTGGGGCCCACAGATGTCAAGAGCATGGACTATTGCCTATGTGCCTAAAAACAGAACAAAAAGTTAACTACCAGAGAAAACCCAAAAGCATGTCAACATCATACTCTGCTCCAGGAAAGTAATTTTCAGTGGTTTGCTCAAGTTTCAGGGGGAAAACTCAATCTGGCTCTTTCCAGGATTTCTTGGAAAGTCACTTGAGTGGCCTCTCATTGCCCCCCATTCTTCATATTCCATTGTCTCTAGAAAACGTGGTGCTTCGAGTAGGACATGCAGAAAAGAAAGCCAACTCCATCTCTGGCATTTCATTATGTCTCAGCTCATCTCATTATGTCTCAGAGAAGAACCATATCTTATTTTCAGGGGTGGAAGCTTCATGCACAGCGGGGAAAATTAGCTGTTCAGATGATATCCCAAGTCTCCAGGGCATGCACACGCTTAGCCACTGAGAGTGGCTGGAGTCTTCTGCAGAAAGGCTGGCTGACAGCCATGGCACCGGGCAGAAGGAATGAAGGCGGGGGGGGAGGTGTGCGTCCCAAGTCATCCTGAGAAAGTTCCAGAGGCAGGGCTAGAGCCAGCTTTCATGGGTCCTGAAGCTTCCTTGGTGTTGGGAGACCCTCTTTACGGAAACAAACAAACAATAAACTACAAATACAAAATTAGTTAAAGTTTAAAAAGCTGACTGGTACCACAAATATTAGAAAACCCAGAAGAAGAATGCAGCAATTTTACTAATTAATCATCTGAGGCATTTCTAAGTACTTTGTTCCCTATATTTTCTGGCTGTCTGCGTCCCTTCACGGAAGAATGACTCTGCAGTGTAATCGTCTGTTGGAGACAATAGAAAGATCGTTCTTTTCTCTAGCATGATTTATCAAATACTGGTTTTATTATGGAAGCTCAGGCAAGCTGCAGCTTCACAACTTGGTAACGGTAATGATGTAGATTTTTAGGATTCTTGTCCATTTGGGAGAACTTCAATGAGCTTTTCTTCCACTTATGGTCCATAGTTTTCAGGGTATATCCAGTTCTCCTGGGCAGTGCTGAGCCTTAGGTAGTCCCAATCAATGGCTTTCGTTACCCAATTGGTGGCAATGGCCCTGGATGTAGGAAAAGTTTAAGGTCTCATCTGCTGCAAGGGAAAACAAAGGCCACAGCAAGAAAAAATGCAGGTCAGCACTTAGGGCCCCAAGGCTTGGCCACACCCAGAGCGTCATTTGCATTTTCTTGTGAGGCCTGCATAGTGACAAGCTTTGTACTTGGAGGCAGAAGAATGAGCTCCCTACCCACAGTGCCAGGGAACGGCCTCCACCATCATCCAGTCTGGAGACCAGGGCAAGAGAGAGAGAAAGAGAAGGGAAGTAGGCAGACCGAGGGACCCGCAGAGGGCAGGATGGGGTTGCTGAGGGTTCGCAGGGTGATCAGGGCTGGTAGGATTTGGGCAGATAGATGTCCTGGGAACAGACCCACCCTTTTAGAGGAGATAGAGGATTTAAACTCTGTGCAGAGCACCTAGCAGCAAATACTCAGCAACATGCTTGCCAATCGGGCTCTCAAAATGTGAAACTGCACCAAGGCTAATAACCCAACAGCAATCATGCTGATCCCTTGTAGTGCCCTGAGAATAAGGAAACTAACTGTAGGAGTTTGCTTGGGCTACCATAATGAAGTACAATACGGCTTACACAACAGAAAGCCATTTACTCAAAGTTCTAGAGGCTGGAAGTCCAGGATCAGGACGCCAGCATGTGAGGGGGTAGGGGAGGAACCGGTGAGGACTCTTCTAGGTCATCAGCTTGCTGCATCGTCACATGTGGGAGTAAGGGAAATTCTGTGGTGCTTCTTCTTATGAGGGCACTAATCCCACCAGGAGGGCCCCACCCTCATCACCTCTCCTGACCCAATTATCTCCCAAAGGCCCCAATTCCAAATACCATCACATGAGGGGTTAGGCTTTTGATATACGTATTTTGGGAGACACTTAATTCAGTTCATAGCGCAAGCTAAATGAAGGATCTAGAGGGTGGCTGAGCCGTCCTCTCTGCCCATAGGAAGAGCACAAAGCCATGCCACAGCCCTGGCCAGGCCACCATGTGCTGTCTCAGCACATCTGGGTCTGGGGAATACTGGCGATTCTCTGCGTGCACAAAGTTAACAAGCAAACTTCTGGACAATCTCTCGTGAGAATGTAGCTGAGAGCCTTCCACCAAAGGGTGTGCAGTCCAAACCCCCTCCCATCAGCGAGCTGAGTAGATGGCTGAACCAGGTGGCTTTCTGGAGCATGCAGAAGCCCGAAAGGAGGAAGCAGGCGATTGGCAGGCCTAGTGCTAAGCTGCTTGAAATGGGTCAGAAGTGAGTCTCTCTGGGCCCCGGATAGGACGGACAAGAACTGTGCCTCACTGCTTTAAACACAGCTTTGCTGATAGTGTGGTTCTTCATGTCCAAACTGGGTGACCCACCCACAGAACTATTGTGAAAAAGTGATATAAAATATGCATATGAGCCCGTAGCCCTGTATCTGGAAGATTCCACCAGTTGGGAGCAGGAAACAGTGCTGACAGTTCCACAATAGGGAAGTTCTGTCCCCACAATGGGGACAGTTCCATGATGGGGGGCCATTGGTGGTGAGGGGTGTATGCTGATCCGTCCTCTCTGATCTCACTCCCCCTATAATGAAAGTGACTCAGCTGTACGTGCCCTGAAACGAACAGTCACTTGGCAGACCGTGTGATTCCTCAGCTCTAGGACTGAGAATCACGAGATTAAGATGGGAAGAGAAGGAAGTGTAGCGCTGGGGAAGGCTTAAAGGACAAGTAAGAACTAGGAGTGCACGGAATAAGGAAGGCTTGGCAGACCAGAAGAGAAAAGGGATGGGATATGACAAGTTGTATGGCCCATGAGGAGGGATGGGAAGCAGGTCACCTAGAGGAGGCTGGAAGCATGGGGAAAGGAGGGCCAAGGACCGAATTAAATGTGCTTGAGGAAAAGCAAACAGGCACACAAACCAACAACAATCATCTCTAATATGTTAGAAGAAAACATTTTCAAGCATAGTATTTCGTGCATTCCTCAGCATATCCCCATTCATTTAACATACTGTTCTCTCTGACCAATGGTGATAAAAGGCTCAGAGAGGTTATGAGATTTCCCTGAAGGCACACAGCTCACTAAGGCAGCACTGGACTAGGAAGCCTCGTGTCTAGCTCTGAGCCACTGCACAATGCTGCCCAAAAGCACGGTGATGACCCCGACAAACCCTCCCCAACCCCCGCCCACCCAGGAGGAGACCACAGCTGAGTCCTTGGGCCAATGGGGCAGGTGACTTTATAAACTATAACTGGCCCCCGCCTGACCTGCTGTCCTTTAATAAGTAGCCACGTGCTGGACTCTGGTCACCCCAGCAAGAGCAGCGAGCCGCAGGGCCTGGGCAGCCTGCTCTGTTGCGCTCCAGTGAGATCTGCTCAAGTGAGCACTTGGCTGTGGCATTTTAACTATGAGCTGCGTCACAGGCTTGGCTGCGGTCTGGATCCCACTTGACTCTGCAAAACAGCCAGTTGGTAAGAGACTCGATGCTGGCCCATTTGTTGCATTTCAGCAACTACCGGACTCCCAGGAGCTGAGGGCCAAACCAACAAGGGCAAGGTGGGAGGCACGCAGACTCGCCCGGCTGATCCCCTGCACTGCAGGCCCCAGACACCGCAGCAGGTTCTGAGAAGGCAGAGCTGGTTACAACCCAGGTCTCGGCCTTGAGGAGCCCAGGGCTGAGACATGCCTGCACACCATGTGACTGGGGAGGCTCAGAGGAGGGAGGTTCAGCTTTGGGGGCGGGGTTGGGGGGAACCTGAGAGAAGTCAGCAGCAGGGGAGGCCTGGTGGGTGCTAGCAAGCATTGCATGGCTGAGGGTGGCCATTCTGGTTGTAGGCCTGTCTGGAGGCACAGAGGTGAAAGAGGACCCTGCCCCTCCCAACCCTTCCTGGGGTCCCTGGAGCATTTTTGCATTAGGGAGGGGCAGCAGTGAGAGGGAAGGGCCTGGCCAGCAGCCATTCACAGGAGCTGCCCAAGAATTAGGATCTTATTCTGTAGAGACTGTATTAGTCAGGACCCTCATGGCAAATGTCACAAACCAACTCCCATGAACTTAGCACAGACGTGGGACGGGTTTGCCAAAGAATCAAAACTCAGGGAGGCAGAGGTGGAGCTGGCACTGGAGGTGCTGGGGTGAAGGTGGGACACTGGATGGGACCCCTGGAGGTGCCTCTCTGCCCCCTCCTTGAGGGTCAGCTTCTCCCCACAGCAGGGCTGTGGCTGCTCAGCACTGCCCGCACACCTTCAAAGAGCTCCCCAGGAATTGGTTTCTATCCCTAGGCACAGCTGCAGGGCTCCTGGGGAAGATGCCAGGAGGCCCACCTTGGGATGTTGACTCCTCCTGCCCCTCTTCTGGACAGAAACTCCTTCGTAGGTGACAAAAGAAGGAAACTTCTCTCGGGTGCCTGGTGGCTCAGTTGTTAAGCATCTGCCTTCAGTTCAGGTCATAATCCTAGGGTCCCTGGATTGAGCCCCTGCATCAGGCTCCCTGCTTGGTGGGAAGCCTGCTTCTCCCTCTCTTACTCCCCCTGCTTTTGTTCCCTCTCTGTGTCTCTATCAATTAAATAAATGAGTGGAATCTTAAAAAAAAAGAGAAAAGGAAACTTCTCTAGTTTAATGAGGGGCTGAACAAGGTGTGTTAGTTTGGCAGGGCTACCAGAACAAAGTCCCACACAATAGGAGGCTTAAATAATAGAAATGCATTACTTCACATTTCTGGAGGCTAGAAGTCCAAGACAAGGTGTCCACAGGTGTGGTTTCTTCTGAAGCCTCTCTCTAGATTGATGGATGGTCACTTCCCACTGTGTTGTCACATGGCCTTCCTCTTTGTGTGTGTCCTAATCTTTTCCTATAAAGGCACAAGTCATATTGGATTAAGACCAACCCATACCACCTCATTTTACCTTCATTACCTCTTTAAAGATCTTATCTCCACATACAATCACAAGGCAGTAGGGGTTAGGACTTCCACATCAGAATTTTGGGTGGATAGGATTAACAGCTGATTTGGAGTAAATTGTGGCTAGGAGGTAAGAGTGCATGGAACCTTAATTTCTAGTGCTTACTGGGTTCTGTTCTTGTGCCAGACACTGTTCCAGGACCTTTTCATGAAGTGACTAATTTTACCTTTGTAACAATCAGTGAATCGAGATTTTCCCATAAAGTGCTTACCTCCATTAAAAAACAAAGACAAAAAGCAGAACAAAACAAAGGCCCAGATGTAGGGGCTGGTCTTGGAATAGAGCAGGAAAGGTGCTGGAAGATTCTTCTTCACAATAGTCCATATTAAGCTTGCACATCACCTTCCTTAAAACACACTACAGGGGCACATGGGTGGCTCAGTCATTAAGTGTCTGCCTTCGGCTCAGGTCATGATCCTGGAGTCCCAGGACCAAGCCCCGCATCTGGCTCCCTGCTCAGCGGGAAGCCTACTTCTCCCTCTCCCACTCCCCCTGCTTGTGTTCCCTCTCTAGCTGTGTTTCTCTCTGTCAAATAAATAAATTAAATCTTTAAAAAATACCCACACACACTACAAAGTCATGTTCTTGCCCAGTTTTTGTTACAATACTTGTTAGTTAATTTCATCAACAGATATCTATTGAGGACTTACTCAGTATTGGACACAGAGCAAAGCAGTTGGAAAACTTGCAGGTATAGGACATAATCCTGTGGGGGAAATATTTGCTTGTATATGGATAAAGAAACTCTGGAATGATACAAAATAAACCAGTAGTAATGGTTGGCTGAAAATGGGATTGGGAAGATAGGGACAGAGAAGTGGAGGATTGTCACGGTATGTCTTTTGTATATTTTGATATTTTTATTTTTATTATTATTTTTTAAATATTTTATTTATTTATTTGACAGAGAGAGAGAAAGAGAGACAGGGAGAGAGGGAACACAAGCAGAAGAGGTGGGAGGGGGAGAAGCAGGCTTCTCACAGAGAGCTTGATGTGGGGCTTGATCCCAGGACCCTGGGATCATGACCCAAGCTGAAGGCAGACACTTAATGATTGAGTCACCCAGGTGCCCTATATTTTGATATTTTTTAAAAGATTTCTATTTATTTATTTGACAGAGAAACACAGCCAGAGAGGGAACACAAGCAGGGGGAGTGAGAGAGGGAGAAGCAGGCTTCCCGCTAAGCAGGGAGCCCGATGTGGGACTCGATCCCGGGTCTCCGGGATCATGACCTGAGCCGAAGGCAGTTGCCTAACCAACTGAGCCACCCAGGCGCCCCTATATTGATATTTTTAAAAAGATTTATTTACTTATTTTAGTGGGAGAGAGAACAAGAGCAGGACAGCAGAGGGAGAGAGAATCTCAAACAGACTCCGTGCTGAGTGTGAAGCCCAACATGGGGCTCGATATTACCACCCCAAGATCAGGACCCACACTGAAATCAAAATTCTGCTGTGGGCTTATAGCTGGGTAATGTCAGCAGTTAGTGCTTTTAGAATGGGTTCAACCTTAAGTGATCATCAATTTAAAATAGACTGTTATATGCATAAGATGTTATATATGAACCTAATGGTAACCACAAACAAACACCTGTAACAGATGTACAAAAATATAAAGATCCAAGTATATCACTAAAGAAAGCCATCAAATCACAAAGGAAAAGAGCAAGAGGAGAAAGGAACAGAGAAGAACTATAAAAACAACCATAGAGCAAGTTATAAAACAGCAGTAAGTACATACCAATTAATAACACTGTGAATGTAAGTGGACTAAATGCTCCAATCAAAAGGCGGAGTGACTGAAAGTAAGACCTATCTAAATACTGCGTATAGAAGACTCACTCTTCCTGAACATAAGACACGGAGTGATTTAAAAAAAAAAAAAAAAGTAGGAGCCATCTATATGCTGCCTGCAGGAGACTCACTTCAGACCTAAAGATACAGGCAGACTGAAAGTGAATGGATGAAGAAACATTTATTGTAAAAATGGAAGCAAAAGAAAGGTGGGGTAGCAGTATTTATATCAGACAAAATAGACTCTAAAGTCTATTTGTCACAAAAGACAAAGGACACTACATAACTACAGTCCAAAAAGAAGATATAACAATTACAAAAATCCATGCACCCAACATGGGAGTACCTAAATATATAAAACAATTATTAACAGAGATAAAGGAAGTAATACATAATAGTAAGGGACTTTAACACCCACTTACATCAATGGGTAGATCATCCAGACTGAAAATCAAGAAGGCAACAGTAGCTTTGCATTTGGACCAGATGGACTTAACAGATATATTCAGAATATTGCATCCAAAAATGATGGAATACGTATTCTTTTCAAGAGCACATGGAACATTCTACAGAACAGACCACATGTTAGGCCATAAAACAAATCTCATTAAATTCAAAAAGATTGAAATTATGTCATGCATCTTTTCTGAACAAAATAGTATGAAACCAGGTATCAAATACAAGAAAAATTCTAGTCAGGACACATAAATACATAATACATAGAGGCTAAAAAAACATGCTGCTACTAAACAATTTCTTTCAACCAATATATCAAAAAGGAAATAAAAAATACATGGAGGCAAATGCAAAAGGAAACAAAACAGTCGAAAACTTTGAGGATGCAGAAAATGCTGTTCTAAGAGAGAAGATTATAACAATACAAGCCTACCTCAAGAAGCAAGAAATAGGGGCACCTGTGTGGCTCAGTGGTTAAGCCTCTGCCTTCAGCTCAGGTCATAATCCGGGAATCCCGGGATGGAGCCCCCCATCCGGCTCCCTGCTCAGCGGGAAGCCTGCTTCTCCCTCTCCCACTCCCGCTGCTTGTATTCCCTCTCTGGCTGTGTTTCTCTCTGTCAAATAAATAAAATCTTTAAAAAAAAAAAAAAGCAGGGGCACCTGGGTGGCTCAGTTGGTTAAGCGACTGCCTTCGGCTCAGGTCATGATCCCGGAGACCCGGGATGGAGTCCCACATCCGGCTCCCTGCTCGGCAGGAAGCCTGCTTCTCCCTCTCTCACTCCCCCTGCTTGTGTTCCCTCTCTGGCTGTGTTTCCCCCTGTCAAATAAATAAATAAAATCTTTAAAAAAAAAAAAAAGGCAAGAAATATCTCAAACAAACGACCTAAACTTACACTTAAAGGACCAAGAAAAAGAAGAACAAACCAAACTCAAAGCCAGTAGAAGGAAAGAAAAATTAAAGATTAGAGCAGAAAAAATGAAATGAAGACTTAAAACAACACAACAGATCAATAAAACTAAGAGTTCATCCTTTGAAAAATTAAACAAAACTGTTAAAACTGTAGCCAAACTCATCAAGAAAAAGAGAGAGAACTTAAGAAATGGATAAATTCCTAGAAACATACAACCTTCCAAATTGAATCAGGAAAAAAAAGAAAATTTGAACAGACCCAATTACTGGTAATGAATCAGTAATCAAAAAACTCCCAACAAACAAAAGTCCAGGACCAAATGGCTTCACAGATGAATTCTACCAAACATTTAGAGAAGAGTTAGTACCTAGTCTTCTCAAACTATTCCAAAAACATAGAGGAGGAAGGAAAGCTTCCAAATTCATTCTGAAGCCAGCATTACCCTGACAACAAAAATACTACAAATAGAGATTACAAAAAAGAGAACTATAAGTCAGTATCTCTGATGAACATAGATGCAAAAGCCCTCAACAAAATATTAACAAACCAAATCAAGTGATACATTTTTAAAAATCACTCAGTTGGGTGCCTGGGGGGCTCAGTCAGTTAAGCGTCTGCCTTCAGTTCAGGTTATAATCCCAGGGTCCTGGGATTGAGCCCCACATTGGGCTCCCTGTTCAACAGGGAGTTTGCCTCTCCTTTTCCATTTGCTTCTCCCTCAGCTCATGCTCTCTCTCTCTCTCTCTCTCTCTCTCTCTCTCTCTCTCTCTCTCAAGTAAATAAATAAAATCTTTTTTAAAAAATCACTCAATCAAGTGGGATTTATTCTAGGGATAAAAAGGTGGTTTAATATTTGCAAATATATCAACATGACACACCACAGTAATAAGAGAAAAGATAGAAACCATATGATTATCTCAATAGATGTAAAAAAAAGCATTTGACAAAGTACAGTATCCGCTCATGATAAAAACTCTCAACAAAGTAGGCTCAGAGAGACCACATCTGAACATAGTAAAGCCATATATGAAAAATCTATAGCTAACTTGATATTCAACAGTAAAAAAAAACTGAAAGCTTTTCTTCTAAGGTGAGAAACAAGTCAAAGATGTCCACTTTTACCTTTTATTCATCATAATACTAGAAGCCCTAGCCACAGCAATCAGACAAGAAAAAGAAATAGTAAGCTTTGACAAGGATGTGAAGAAAAAGGAGCCTTCATGCACCATTGGTAGGAATGCAAATTGGTGCAGCCACTGTGGAAGACAGTATGGAGGTTCCTCAAAAAATTAAAAATAGAATTATCATATGATCTACTACTGGGGATTTGCCCAAAGAAAATGAAAACACTGGGGCACCTGGGTGGCTCAGTTGGTTGAGCGACTGCCTTCGGCTCAGGTCATGATCCCGGAGATCCGGGATCGAGTCCCACATCGGGCTCTCTGCTCGGCGGGAAGCCTGCTTCTCCCTCTTTCACCCCCCCTGCTTGTGTTCCCTCTCTGGCTGTGTTTCTCTCTGTCAAATAAATAAAATCTTAAAAAAAAAAAAAAAGCAAATGAAAACACTAATTGAAAAGGATATATGCACCTCTATATTTATCACAGTGTGATTTACAGTAGCCAAGATATGGAAGCAACTTAAATGTCCCTTGGTACATGAATGGGTAAATAAGTATACAATGGAATATTATTCAGCTTTAGAAAAGAATGAAATCCTGCCATTTGCAACAACATGGATGAACCTAGAATCTTCTAGGATTCTAATACTAATGCCGAGTGAAATAAATCAGGAAGAGAAAGACCATGTAATTTCACTCATATGGAATTTAAGAAACAAAACCAATGGACAAACAAAGAAAAAAAGAGAAACAACAAAAACAGACTCTTAAATACAAAGAACAAACTGTGGTTGCCAGAGGAGATGTGGGCAGAACTATGGGTCAAATAGATAAAAGGAATTAAAAGTACATTTATCTAGATTTATCCTGTTGAGCACTGAAAAATGTAGAGAATTATTTGATCATTATATATCATACACCTGAAACTATACGATACTGGGTTAATTATACTTGAATAGAAGAATAATTTTAAAAAAGAGATGCCATGAGAAAACAGCAAAGTAAATCTATGTCCAATGTAGTAATCTAGATGCACGTCATGGTCACTGGTAAGTGGGGCATCCTAATCTGTGACAACTATTTTAAGGAAGAGACTTTTAGCATGTGAACAGACATGTGACACTTAATATGGCCAAACACCTATCTTTCAAGATTTTTTTCCATGCAGAAAAAGTCAAAGATTTACTTTGTACTTATTAGAAGTACTACAGTGGATGTAGACCCCAACACTCCAAGATTGACCCCTATCAACACTAGAAAAAGAGGCTCTTGTTATACCAGAGTCCATCTGACCAGGAGCTTAGCAGGTAAACACACACACACACACACACACACACACACACACACACACACACAATTACTTACTGTAGGGGAAGAAAAAATTTACTTCTACTCATCACAGATTCTCAGATGAAACTGTATAATAAAAGACAGATTAACAAAGCAAAACCAACACACAAAAAAAAACCCCAAAGCCCAAGTTTAGTAACATATTTATCTCACATCTACATGGGAAAGAATAATTCAAAGAGGTGGCTTAGAACTCTTGTTTATACAACTTAAACAAAGAACAACACATTTAGATAGAATTTAAAGGGTGACAGAGGAATCATGAGAGGGAATAACCAGGGGTAACACTTGAGACTGAAGTGATAAGGGAAGGCTCTGACAGAATGACATTTCTGCTCTAAGAGAGTCTGTGAAACATGAGCATGACTGTAGGAGAGAAAGAAGTTGAGGACACGAAGAGAAGAGTCATTCCATGAGTCAAAAATCTGTGGTCTTTTAACAACATGTCATTTGTGGACGCTGTGTTGACCCATTGACTCTTAAACATACAGTAATGTGCTCAGCTTTGCATCTTGTGTTTTGGGATGAAAAATGAAGTAGGGGGGCACCTGGGTGGCTCAGTTGGTTGTGACTGCCTTCGGCTCAGGTCATGATCCCGGAGACCCGGGATCGAGCCCCACATCAGGCTCCTTGCTCGGCAGGAGGCCTGCTTCTCCCTCTCTCACTCCCCCTGCTTGTGTTCCCTCTCTGGCTGTGTTTCTCTCTGTCAAATAAATAAATAAATAATCTTTTTTTAAAAAAAAGAAAAAGGAAAACGAAGTAGGAAACATACTCCTTGGCCTCAAGAAACTTATTAAACCACGAAATAATCACAGAGTCAGAAAGAGTCATGAAATTGGGGAAGATAGAATGAGGGATGGAACTGGGTGTGATTTGTTTGGTAGATGGTAAGATTGAGAAAGCCATTTGAAACAGGTGGATCTGGTTATAAGAGAGGCAGAGTGTGATCTTGGGGTCAGGCATGGTTTTGAATACCCAGTTGCATTATACTGGGTGAGTTTTTCTCTCTGACCCTCAGTTTCCTAATCTGGAAATTAAATTTTATGTTTTCTACTCCTTTTATGGTTGTGAATATTAAATGAAATAAGATCTGTGTAGGACTTTGGAGAATGAAATGCCTCTGCCCATAGCCATCTAGGACATGGAAATGGATCATCTCCCCAGGACAGCACTTGGTGAATTTCCAGTGTTTTCTGCTCCTCCTGGTTAATAACCAGCTTGGGGGATATAGACCGCAGTCCAGATCTGTGCCCACTAATTAACAGTCTTGACTAAATGATAGGTGGGTTTTTGGAAACCACTCACAACCGCTAAGGAAACCATCTGGGTTTGTAAAAGGAAATCTGTCTCTCTCTGTTTCTCTGTCTCTCCTCTCCATCTCAGCAGCAGCTCTGGCCGGACCTCTCAGTCAGTATAGCCATCTTTCAAAGAGCTCTGAGCAGGTTCTATCCACACAGATGAAAAAAAAATATCATTTATCCCAATTCATAACATACGAAAATAGTTAAAACCAAGAGTGCAACTAACATTCCCTCTTCCAGAGAAGCACTTTGTTTTTATTTTTATTATTTTATTTTATTTTAAAGATTTTATTTATTTGACAGAGAGAAACACAGCCAGAGGGGGAACAGAAGCAAGGGGAGTGAGAGAGGGAGAAGCAGGCTTCCTGCTGAGCAGGGAGCCTGATGTGGGACTCGATCCCAGGACCCTGAGATCATGACCTAAGCTGAAGACAGAGGCTTGACCCTTTGAGCCACCCAGGCGCCCCCAGAGAAGCACTTTAAATAAACTGAACATTTATATAAGCCACAGTAATGGAGAAACAAGGGATAGTGATGGGAAAGTGAAGTCTTCAACCACCTCCACCATGAGAGGATTCAGTCATTACTTTGAGAGCTTGGAATATGTGGACCAGTTTAATTTTAAAAGTATTGAACAATCTCTAACTGCAAATATTTTCTTCCTTCTGAATTTCAGAGTTGAAAAAGATCTAAATATCCCTTCATTTTACACATGAAGAAGGCTCTTGGGCATTATTAGATCATGCTGCCAATTAGTGACAGTTCTAGAAGAAAACAGGACGCAAGGGCCTGGAGGCAAATAAGATCTCTTTCAGCTAGACCACTCTGCTTCTCTGTCTTGTGTGAGTTCATTTGAATTAGCGAGCTCTTGTGGGCTGTGATCTGGAGGTGAGTAGACCCCCCTGCCTGGGGGAGGACAGAGTGACACCCTTTCCGCCCACACACTATTTGCTCTTCTTCCCGAAAATACAGCAGGAGGCAGGAGAGAGCTCCCACCATACTGGACTTCTTCGCTATTGTGGCATGGTTTTATAATACCAGCTATAATCCTCAATTTGAACTGTTTGTAAAAATGATTTCTAAAAATGTCTTTCTACCTTCATCCAGGATGGTAACCCTTACTCTTATTTTCCTAGGAAAATGGAGGGACTGCATCCATTTCCTCTCGGCATCTTTTTTTTTTTCTAAAGATTTTATTTATTTGACAGAGAGAAACACAGCCAGAGAGGGAACACAAGCAGGGGGAGTGAGAGAGGGAGAAGCAGGCTTCCTGCTGAGCAGGGAGCCTGATGTGGGACTCAATCCCGGGTCTCCAGGATCATGACCTGAGCCGAAGGCAGTCGCTTAACCAACTGAGCCACCCAGGCGCCCCTCCTCTCAGCATCTTGTCCCTGGACCTCCCAGTTGCTCAGTGGTAAGGATGTTTATAGTGGGAAGATGTTTACAGGACTTCTGAGGACCTGCTTTCACTCCTAGATGTACCCCTTAATGTTGTGAGATCTCCAACAAAACATCATTCTACTTTCTGGAGCTGCTTATATTTATTAATTTATTGTCCAACTATAAGGTATTATATTAAACACTGAGATATAAAGAGAGCAAACAAGATCCCTGCCCTCGGAGATTGCCCTGTGGTAGGAGATGGAGAGCCACAGAAACAATTACAATATTATGTTCTAAAATAGAGCAACTACATGTGTGCAGGTGATGTATGAGCAGCCTGGTTCTCTGACACTGGAACTACAAATAGTTCCATACTATAGACTTTAAAGGGTGACAGTGAAGATAGTGTTAGAGGTCACTGAGAGTCAGATTAGCAGCATTTGATATCTAATGAGGTTAGACTTTATCCCGTCAATTCAGGCCACACTTGTAGATTTGAGACAGGATCCAATTTCCCTGGGAGAAAGATCACCCTGTTGGCACGGAGGGCCCAGAGCAGGGCAACCAGACAGGTGGTTCTGGGAGAGGAAGGGAGTTCCTGAGCCAGGAGGGGGAGAAGCCAGAAAAAAAAAAGATCCAAGAGGTCAGAGGAAACGCAGGAGAGAGGGTATTATAGGAATTTTAGAAGGGATTAGAAAAAACAGGATTGTCCAATCCTGCAGACCAGGACTAACACAGGACCAGGTAGCAGCCCATGACATTGGGCCACCAGGACGTGTGGACCACTCTAATGGCCCCAGTTCCCAGGCAGTCCTGGGCAGAAGCCAAACTGCAAGTGTTGAGAAGAAAATGGGAAATGGAGCGGAGAGGGGAAGAAGAAAGCCTCAGTTTCTCTATCCGACCATTAGGACAGGAATCAAATGTGTGATGAGATCATCCATTCAAAATCACTCAAGATGGGATGGATGAAAATGTCCTGGAGGTGGATGGTGGTGAGGGCTGCCCAGTGCTGTGAATGCATTTATGTCACCAAGCTATACACTGACAAATGGTCTAATGCTACATCTGATGTTGTTGTATCTATGACGGTTCTTAATAGATTGAAAAAAAAAAACCCAACTTACAGAAAACGGTAGCATTCTGTACCAATTGTTTACTGAGGAGAAGGCGTAAAAGAAGCAGGCGCTGACCTTTGGCTGCAGGCTGAGGCAGTGCTGTAGACACACGGGGCTGGGGACGAGGCATCTTCTCAGAAGCAGCCGGCTGTTCTCATTTATTACGACTGGTGTGTGCAGTTTACTTCCTGGCAATAAAGCTGCCTTAAAAGCAAGAAAAATGAATTTCTTTAAAAATTTTATATTGCTGTACCAGACATCTCAATGAACACATCTTTATCATTAGAGCAGGTCCTCAGACTGGAATTCCTGCTTCCAAGGTTCTTGGTCTTTCCTGGCCAGTTGTGGGGAGGTATTAGCAATGTACATTCTGAAAGCTAAGTAAGTTTTTTCATGCACCATATTGTTTGAGAAAGGGACATGATTTTTTTTCAACAAGTGCAAAACTGTTTTAAAATGTATTTTGCCTCCATTGTGTGATATTACAGAAGAGGGAGGGGTGCCTGGGTGGCTCAGTCCTGAAGCGTCTGCTTTTGGATCAGGTCATGATCCCCGAGTCCCAGGATTGAGCCCCGCATCGGGCTCCCTGCTCCATGGAAAGCCTGCTTCTCCCTCTCTCACTCCCCCTGCTTCTGTTCCCTCTCTAGCTGTGTCAAATAAATGGATGGATGGATGGATGGATGGATGGATGGATGGATGGATGGATAGATAGATAGATAGATAGATAGATAGATAGATAGATAGATAGATAGATAGAAAGAAAGAAGATAGATAGATAAATCTTTCTTAAAAAGAAGAAGACAGAGAGAAGGCAGAACCAAGTGCAAACACGACACCTGAGAACTGCCAATTGCCAGGTTCTTCCACCTGCGCGAGCCTCGGCGCCCTCATCTGGTGATAGGGTGCAGGTGCACCCTTAGCAGATGGAATTACAAGCCAAGAAGGCTAGATTGCCAGTCACCACCAGAAGCTGGGAGAGGTAAAGAAGGATTCTTCCGCTATAGGAGCATGGCTGTGGACACCCTGATTTCAGACTTTCGGCCTCCAGACCATATTCCTGGCAAACTTAGACACTGAGCACTTTTCTTCACTTTCTTCACTGCTAGAGCACACTTCTCCGCTGCAACGCTTGTCACACTTGTACTTTAACATTTGTATTATTTAACTGAACTCTGCCTGCCCCCTGCAACGCCCCCCTTAGGCTATAAACTCCATGAAGGCAGGGGCATCTTTCCCTCCACAGGGCCTGGTGTGTAACATTAGAATAGTTGGGAATGAATCGGTCATGGGGCAGTTATCCTGGACCTGGCTATGTGCATGTGACACAGGAAGTGACTTGGAGTCCGTGTGCTGCCATCCACTTGTGTTCCTGAGCACTCGGCCATGTCACTGCTTTGGTGACAGTGACACCATCAGGCATTCCTGGTTGAGCCTTGGCCAGGTATCAGCTACCCTGCTAAGCACTTGGCCAGTATTCTTCCACTTAATCCTCACAACAGCTCCGTCTGGTCAGTCCCTGTGTGGTTCCCACCTCACAGATATAGAGGCTGAGTCTTGGTGGAGATGACACAGCTAGAAAATAGCAAAGCCAGAACTCAAGCTTGGATTTGCCTGACCGCAAATTCCAGCATGAACATCAAGCACCTCCCAGAGTTCTTGGTTCGTTCTGTTGACTGAGCAGGTCCTAACCTCTGGGGTTACCCTCTTGGGTTAGACTTGAAATTTAAATATTCAAAAGAGGGGCGCCTGGGTGGCTCAGTCATTAAGCGTCTGCTTTTGGCTTGGGTCATGATCCCAGAGTCCTGGGATTAAGCCCCGCACTGGGCTGCCTGTTCGGCAGGAGGCCTGCTTCTCCCTCACTTATTCCCTCTGCTCGTGTTCCCTCTCTGGCTGTGTTTCTCTCTGCTAAATAAATAAATAAACAAAAGAAATGTGCAAATGGGATCATACCCGGGCAGGGTCCTTCATTTTCCCCCCATCCTGTGTCTACGGTATAGAGACATATAAATCAAATCCCTTCATATCAACCACCTGCTTAAAATCCCATAGCCCTTAGGGTAAAGTCCCTTGGTTCTGTGCCCATCACTGACTTCTCCTCTGCTCTCAGTCCACATACCTGCCCCAGTGTACATGGGGCCTGTTCTAGCTACCTAGAGCCATCTGCAGTCCCCAAAGGGCCACCCTTGACACCTCCCTGCAGCAGCTGAGTTGGCCTCTCCCTTCAACCCTTCACCCTTAGCAGACTCAGCACGCTTCAAGAGGCTGTCCCTAACCCAGTCTGAGTTGAATGCCTTTTCTAGTGTTCCTACATTGGCCTTGAGCAATCTTACCATGCTTGGTTACTTGTTTGTCTCCCACCAGACATTCAGGACATCTGTGTGGTTGGAAAATGGGACAACATTGAGGGTGTGGGGGAGGAGAAGCTCCTGGGCTCTGACAATAGACAGACCTGTGTTTGCATCCTGCCTCCTCCAGTTGCTTTCTGGGGAACCCTTAGGTAGCCATCTAGACTACCTGAGCTTCATTTTCCTCATCTGTAAAGTGAGCATTCTCTTATCATGTTATAAGGTTGTTGGGAGTTTCAATTTATATACAAAGATAATTGCATATATTCATAATGTCAGGTATATAGTAAAATTTCCTTCCCTGTATCCAATTGAGCATAGGGGACAATTTTAATAACATTAAATCCACTTGGAAGTTCTGGCATGATTTTATACATCTTACAAACCTTGGCAAGCAATATAGATACAACTAGATCTGTGCTCTTCATGGTAGCCACTAACCACATGCATCTGCTGAAGCCTTGAAATGTCTGGGCTCTGACAATAGACAGACCTGAAACATCCTCAGTGTGGAATGAACACTGAATTTCAAAGACTTGAAGGAATAAAAGACTGTAAAATATCTCGGTAACATTTTTCATTATTGATTACATGTGAAAATGATACTACTTAGAATATATTGGGTTAAATAAACTATATAACTAAAATTATTGTCACATTTATCTTAATTTTTTAAAATAAGGTTGCTAAGGGGTGCCTGGGTGGCTCAGTTATTTGAGCATCTTCCTTCAGCTCAGGTCGTAATCTCTGGGATCAAGCCCTGGGAGTTTCCTCCTCCTTACCTCTCCCTTTGACCCTCTCCCCCACCCTTGCACTTGCTCTCACTCTTTTTCAAATAAATAAATAAAATCTTAAAAATAAAATAAAATAAGGCTGCTAAAATACCTTGAAATTACATATGTGGCTTACATTTGTGGCTTGAATTATATTGCTACTTGACAGGGTTACCCTTGACTCTCAGAGAAAACCTGAAAGGTTATGTCAATTCACTTACTCTGTGTGCGTGTGTGTGTGTGTGTGTGTGTGTGTGTGTGGTGTGTAAGATTCACAATGGCCACAGATAAGGGAGCAATAAACTATAGCCATAGGGGCCCTGAGCAGGATAAGCGGGGTGGGACATCAGTCAGAGAAGAGGCTTTCGTTAAAAAAAAAAAAAAGTCAAATTCATTTGCTCTGACAGTTGGCTCTAGCCCTTTGGGCTTTCCCCATGTATAGGTTCCATGTCTTGAGAGGCAGCTTTGATTTTTTGCTTCTCTTACAGGCTCTGGCTCAGATCCATTTACTCAACGAAATCTAAAGTGTCAAGGGTCTGTCGGTTGAGGCTGGAAGGGCTTCAGATTTTCCATGATGTTTTCAATCAGAAATAGTTATCTAGTGAGTTAAGAAAACATCCACTTAGCAGATAGAAACACTGAGGCCCAGAGAGAAAAGCCTTTGTATTAAATAATACTGTATGCTCTGTATGAAAAACTCTTACTTTGGCCTACATCAAATAAGGAAAAAAATACTCTGATTCCAGGAAGGGTGGCTTTGAGGAATTATGATTCACCCTTGGAAATTTCTGAGAAAATTAGTTGGTAGAGACCAAAGGGCAAATGTGAGAATATAATTAAGATGACTACTGATTTGGATAAAATGCTTATTTACCTCAGGGTCTTTCAAAGACGAAAGGCAAAGAAACCAAGCAGCCACTTGAACAAAGAGAGAGAGAGAGAGAGAGAGAGAGAGAGAGAGAGAGAGAGAGAGAAGGAGAGAGAGAGAAAAGTCAAAGAAAAACTAACATACTAGGGTAATCAGATACATCAAAAAGTCAGAAAGATAATTAAAGATGAGAATCTAATTACAGAGCGCATAGATTTAGACTAATAATCAAGAGCTCTGCAAACACACTTGGAAAGAGGAAAGAGAATGTTGAGTTTAGAGGAGGAAGTCCAACTAATTCAGGTACTTCATTTCTCTGGAAATCAGTTTCTTCATTGTAAAGATCTATAAGCTCCTTTCAAGTCTAAATTTAAGATTTCATAAAATATATTTAACTATTATAAATAGTAGCTATAATATTATACAATAATAATGTTATAAGTGAATAGATTTAGCTATTTATTTTATGAAATCTTAAATTTCCATAGGCAATTTTGAAGAAGAAGTAAAAATTACATCTGAGCAAGAAAAATCAAAGTCATCAATCTTACCATCTAGAGAGAGCTACTACAAATATTTTAGTGTATATACTCTCAGATTCATATATATACATGTAGAGATAATTTTGTACAATTTCGTTATGACATGCTTCCAGTCAACAAAATCTTTCAAGGGCATTTTCTTGTCCCAGTTTTGTTTCCATAACATCATTTTGGTGGCTGTCATGTATTACAGTTTAAATGAAGGCATCAGAGTACAATGAGTTGCAGGATGTATCATAGGGCAAACGTGAGTGTGTCCAGATTTGGCAGGATGCAAAAAGTTGAGGAAAAAGATAACAATGTGTGACACCTTCTAACTTATATAACAGTGTGTGACGCCTTCTAACTTATAAAGGACTTTTGCACAAAAGGCTTAAAACCTACAAAGTATTTTTACATCTTATGATTGCCCAGCTAGCACAATGTTCTGGCATATAGGAAACCTCAATAAACATTACTGAATAAATGAAAAAATATATATGATATATTATCTTATGTATTCCTCATAAAGCTGGGATGAGACATGCATCATCATCATCATTTTACAAATTTTACAGATTACCTCCGTCACCTTGATAAAAAAACATTATGATTTATGTAGCATTTTATACAAATCCATCTCATTAAAGCATAGGATTTTACTCTCATTAAAGAAAGATGGAAACTGAGGCGAGGGTCAGATGGTCACCATGTGGGAGAGCTGAACCTTAAATGCAAACCTGCAATACTCTCCATTATTTCCCAGCCTTGAAATGTCCTGCTCCCTCTTATTTAAGGACTTTGTATTGTAGGACATATCATCTGTGTGCTGGTAAATGGTTAATACTCAACTCTGGGGGAAGAGGAGCCCTGATTTGTAGCGTTTACTGATTTCTCTGGTGTAAATACTTCCACCATGACTAATCTGAGGCTGCTGACGAGGTTAGTAAACACAGAGATGGGAGATGTCCACAGTTAGCACACAAGTGCGAGCGGGTTCTAACGTACCCCTGGATGGGATAATCTGTCTCCTTCCACCTAATTATTAATTCCTGGGGACATATCTCTTTTCAGTTTTCACAATGCCACATACCTAGACAGTAATTAATAGATGTTTAAGATTGGAGTACCAGGGTCTCAGTTAATCATCTGACTTGATTTCAGCTCAGGTCATGATCTGAGGGTCATGGAATCAAGCCTAGCACTGGGCTCTGCACTCAGCGAAGAGTTGGCTTGAGGACTCTGTCTCCTTCTCCCTCAACCCCTTCACCACATTGTGGTTGCTCGTTCATTCTCTCTCTCTAAAATAAATAAATACATTTTTTTTAAAAAAAAAGAGTTGTTTAAGCTTGGCATGAATGTTTAGGCAAGCTTTGCAATTTCAGCTTCTTATTCTCTTTGATTTCCTCACCTGTACAGCCCTTTTCCCCAGACTTAGGGGAATGCATGGAGACAATCCTGTCACTTGGATGGTTTCCCTTTCTTTAATTCCGACTTGTGTCTTTGTCATAGCCTGGGGCATGAGCCTAAAGAGAGAGAGTCATGAGCCTAAAGAGAGAAGCAGCAGCCATGGGGGTTCATCATCTCCAGGTTTATATATCTAGTTTCTTAATACTGAGTTTAGAGTCTCATTCTGTCCTGAGGTCCCAGTACCTCACGTTAACCAAAACATCTGGACTGTTGCCTCAAAGAGGTCAGTGGGAGGTGGAGGTGGCAAACCGGAAGTGAGGCTGAACTTCAGGACTGCTAGTATATTTCTTCAAACCCAAATTGGTACAAAACCCATAAACAATTTGGAAACCTGAAAGTTGTTAGTTATACTGACCAAGGCTACAGCTCTTGGGCTAGTTCTTCCCCCTCAACGTCTTACTGGGAATGTTTTGCTGTGCATCTTAATTAGTGGTGGTCTGTGCTGATACAGAAACTTAATTTTCTTGAGAGTGAAATGTGCAGATTCTGAAACAGCAGGAACCAGGAGGAAAAGTGGAGAAAAGGCAGACTTTAGCACCACCTTCTGGAAGCTTCTGGTTTTTACATACCATGTATGAATTTAATAAAAATGAGATAGTTTATTTCGTACTCTATTTTCTGACAGATGGTCAATTTTGAAATTTTCTTATAAGAAGAAATATGGAAAACAAATTTAATAAAACGTTACTTCAATATTAATTTCTCCTATACTAAAACATGTATAAAATCTGCTGTCAGACTTAATTCCATGTTTTTTAATATTTTATTTTTAAATAATCTCTATTACCCAAAATATTACTATTTTTTACTCTTCTGCTACACTGTTACTGGGGTTTGCACTCACAATTCTGAGATAAACAGTCATGTGCTCCACCGACTGAGCCAGACAGGTGCCCTGAGATTAAAAAAAAATTCTAATTTAAATTCAATTGATTAACATATAATGTATTATTAGTTTTAGGTGTACAGGTCTGTGATTCATCAGTCTTATATAATACCCAGTGTTCATTACATCATGTGCCCTCCTTAATGTCCATCACCCAGTTACCCATTCCGCAACCCCCTCCCCTCCAGAAACCCTCAGTTTGTTTCCTATGATTAAGAGTCTCTTATGGTTTGTCTCCTCTCTGGTTTCGTCTTGTTTTATTTTTCCCTCTCTTCTTCTATGATCCTGTTTTGTTTCTTAAATTCCACATATGAATGAGATCATATGATGATTCTCTTTCTCCGAATGACTTATTTCGCTTAGCATAATACCCTCTAGTTCCATCCATGTCATTGCAAACAGCAAGATTTCATTTTTGATGGCTGCATAGTATTCCCTGGTATATATATACACCACATCTTTTTTTTTTTTTTTTGAGTCAGCCATGAAGGCCCAGCAATCTCAGCTTTATTGTATCAGAGACACAGTTATATAGAGAGTACACCACATCTTCTTTAGTCATTCATCTGTTGATGGACATCTGGGTTTTTTCCATAGTTTGGCTATTGTGGACATAACTGCTATGAACATTGGGGTGCAAGTGCCCCTTCGGATCACTACTTTTGTACTTTTGGGGTAAATCCCTAGTAGTGCGATTGCTGGGTCATAGGATAGCTCTATTTTCAACTCTCTGAGAAAACCCATATTGTTTTCCACAGTGACTGCACCAGCTTGTATCCCTACCAAGAGCGTAGGAGGGACCCCCTTTCTCCTTATCCTCACCAGCATATGTCATTTCCTGACTTGTTGATTTTAGCCAATCTGACTGGTGTGAGGGGGTATATCGTCATGAGTTTGTTTGTTTGTTTTAAGATTTTTTTAAAAATATTTTATTTATTTATTTGACAGAGAGAAACACAGCTGGAGAGGGAACACAGCAGAGGGAATGAGAGAGGGAGAAGCAGGCTTCCTGCCGAGCAGGGAGCCCGATGTGGGGCTCGATCCCGGGTCTCCGGAATCATGACCTGAGCTGAAGGCAGTTGCTTAACCAACTGAGCCACCCAGGCTCCCCTGTTTTAAGATTTTTAAAATTTATTTGAGAGAGAGAGAGACGGCAAGAGAGGGAACACAAGCAGGGGGAGTGGGAAAGGGAGAAGCAAGCTTCCCATTGAGCAGGGAACCCAATGCAGGGTTCATCTTGACCTGAGCCAAAGGCAGACGCTTAACTGACTGAGCCAACCAGGTGCCCCCACCATGTTTTGATTTGTATTTCCCTGATGTCAAGAGATGTTGAATGTTTTCTCAAGTCTGTTGGCCATTTTTATGTCTTCTTTGGAGAAATGTCTATTCGTTTCTTCTGTCCATTTCTTGATTAGATTATTTGTTTTGGGGTGTTGAGTTTGATAAGTTCTTTACAGATTTTGGATACTAGTCCTTACGTCATTTGCAAATATCTTCTCCCATTCTGTTGGTTGTCTTTTAGTTTTGTCAACTGTTTCCTTCTCTGTGAAAAAGCTTTTTATCTTGATGAAGTCCCAATAGTTCATTTTTGCCTTTGTCTCCTTTGCCTTTGGAAAGCTATCTAGCAAGAAGTTCTTGAAGATGAGATTATAGGGTTGCTGCTTGTGTTCTCCTTTAGGATTTTGATGGACTCCTATCTCACATTTAAGTCTTGCATCCATTTTGAGTCTATTTTTGAGTATGATGTAAGAAAATGGTCCAGTTTCATGCTTCCACATGTGGCTGTCCAGTGTTCCCTACACCATTGGTTGAAGAGACTGATTTCTTTTTTTTCCATTGGATATTCTTGCTTTGTTGAAGATTAGTTGATCATAGAGTTGGGGGTCCATTTCTGGGTTATCCATTCTGTTCCATTGATTTCTGTGTCTGTTTTTGTGCCAGTACCATGCTGTCTTGATGACTACAGCTTTGTAATAGAGCTTAAGTCTGGGATCCTGATGCCACAAGTTTTGGTTGTTTTTTTTAACATTCCTTTAGCTATTTGAGGTCTTTTCTGGTTCCATACAAATTTTAGGATTCTTTGTTACAGCTCTGTGAAAAAAGTTGATGGTATTTTGATAGGGATTTCAATGAATGTATTGATTGCTCTAGGGAGCATAGACATTTTAACGATATTTGTTCTTCTAATCCATGAGCATGGAATGTTTTTCCATTTCTTTGTGTCTTCCTCGATTTCTTTTATGAGTGTTCTATAGTTTTCTCAGTACAAGTCCTTTGCCTTGTTGGTTTGGTTTATTCCTAGGTATCTCTGGTTTTTTGGGTACAATTGTAAATGGGATTAACTCCTTGACTTCTCTTTCTTCTGTCTCATTGTTAGTGCATAGGAATATAACTGATTTCTGTGCTTTGATTTTGTTCCTCTTTTGGTCTTAATTGCATTTTTATTCTTATTTTTCTTTTTTTTTTGAATTGTATTATGTTAGTCACCATAAAACATCATTAGTTTTTGATGCAGTGTTCCAAGATTCATTGTTTATGTACAACACCCAATGCTCCATGCAATGTGTGCCCTCCTTAATACCCACCACCAGGTTCACCCATCCCCTCCCAACCCCGTCCTCTCTGAAACCCTCAGTTTGTTTCTTGGAGTCCACAGTCTCTCACGGTTCATCTCCCCTTCTAATCTCCCCCAATTCACTTTTCCTTTCCTTCTCCTAATGTCCTCCATGTTATTCTTTATGTTCCACAAGTAAGTGAAACCATATGATAATTGACTTTCTCTGCTTGACTTATTTCACTTAGCATAATCTCTAGTCCCATCCATGTTGATGCAAAAGTTGGGTATTCACCCTTTCTGATGGCTGAGTAATATTCCATTGTATATATGGACCACCTCTTCTCTATCCATTCATCTCTTAAAAGGTATCTCAGCTCTTTCCACAGTTTGGCTGTTGTGGACATTGCTGCTATGAACACTGGGGTACATATGGCCCTTCTTTTCACCACATCTATATCATTGGGGTAAATACCCAGTAGTGCAATTGCCAGGTCAGAAGATAGCTCTATTTTTAATTTTTTGAGGAATCTCCACACCGTTTTCCAAGTGGCTGCACCAACTTCCATTCCCACCAACAGTGTAAGAGAGTTCCCCTTTCTCCACATCCTCTCCAACATTTGTTGTTCCTGTCTTATTAATCTTTTCCATTCTAACTGGTGTTAGGTAGTATCTCAATGTGGTTTTGATTTGAATTTCCCTGATGGCTAATGATGATGAACATTTTTTCATGTGTCTGCTAGCCATTTGTTTGTCTTCTATGGAGAAGTGTCTGCTCATGTCTTCAGCCAATTTTTGACATGATTATTTGGTTTTTGGGTGTTGAGTTTGAGAAGTTCTTTATAAATCTTGGACATTAGCCCTTTTTAGTGTCATTTGCAAATATCTTCTCTCATTCCATGGGTTGCCTCTTTGTTTTGTTGACTGTTTCCTTTGCTGTGCAGAAGCTCTTTATCTTGATGAAGTCCCAAAAGTTCATTTTCACTTTTGTTTCCTTTGCCTTTGGAGACATGTCTTGAAAGAAGTTGCTGTGGCCGAGGTTGAAGAGGTTCCACGTTTCAGAATTCCTGTATGAGTTCTAACAATTTTTAGGTGGATTCTTTTGGGTTTTCCCCATAGAGTATCATGTCATCTGTGAAGAGTGAGAGTTTGACTTCTTTTTCTTGACTTCTTCTGATTCAGAAGTCTTTTATTTATTTTTTGTTGTCTGGTTGCTGAGGCTAAGAAATTTTAGTACCATGTTGAACAATAGTGGTGACAGTGGACATCCCTGTCATGTTCCTGACCTTAGGGGAAAAGCTCTCAGTTTTTCCCCATTGAGAATGACATTTGCTGTGGGCTTTTTTATATGGCTTTTATGATATTGAGGTATGTTTCCCCTATCTCTACACTGTGAAGAGTTTTAATCAAGAACGAATTCTATACTTTGTCAAATGGTTTTTCTGCATCTATTGAAAGGATCCTGTGGTTCTTGTCCTTTATTAATGTACTGTATCACATTGATTTAGGGATGTTGAACCAGGAGTAAATTGCAGCCCAGGAACTTGGTCGTGGTGAATAATCATTTTAATGTACTCTTACATTCTATTGGTTAGTATCTTGGTGAGAATTTTGGCATCCATGTTCATCAAGGATACTGGTCTGTAATTCTCCTTTTTGGTGGGGTCTTTGGTTTGGAGGGCAAGGTAATGCTGGCCTCATAGAAAGACTTTGGAAGTTTCCCTTCCATTTCTATTTTTAGAAACAATTTCAGAAGTATAGGTATTAATTCTTTAAATGTTTAGTAGAATTCCCCTGGGAAGCCAATCAGCCTTGGACTCTTGTTTGTTGGAAGATTTTGGATTACTGCTTCAACTTCCCTGCTGCTGATGGATCTGTTCAGGTTTTCTACTTCCTGTTTCAGTTTTGGTGGTTGATACATCTCTAGGGTTGCATCCATTCTTCCAGATTGCTTGTAATATGTTCTTTTAATTGTTGGTGTGTCTTCAATGGTTGTGATCTCTCCTCTTTCATTCATGATTTTATTTATATGGGTCCTTTCTCTTTTCTTTTTGATAAGTCTGGCTAGGAGTTTATTGATCTTTAATTCTTTGGAAGGACGAGATCCTATTTTCATTTATCTGTTCTACTGTTCTTTTGGTTTCTAGTTCATTGGTTTCTGCTTTAATCTTTATAAATTCTCTTCTTTAGGGTTTAGGCTTTACTTGTTTTTCTTTGTCCAGCTCCTTTAGGTGTAAGGTTAGGTTGTGTATTTAAGACCTTTCTTGTTTCTTGAAAAAGGCTTGTGGTACTATATACTTCTCTCTTAGGACTGCCTTTCCCATATTCCAAAGGTTTTGAACAGTTGTGTTTTCATTTTCATTTGTTTCCATGATTCTTAAAAATTCTTCTTTAATTTCCTGGTTGACCCATTCGTTCTTTAGTAGGATACTCTTTAGCCTCCCTGTTTTTGAGTTCTTTCCAAATGTCCTCTTATGACTCAGTTCTAGTTTCAAAGCATTGTGATCTGAAACTATGCAGGGAATGATCCCAATCTTCTGGTACCAGTTGAGACCTTATTTGTGAACCAGTGTGTGATCTATTCTGGAGAATGTTCCATGCACACTCAAGTAGAATTGTATTCTGCTGCTTTAGGATGATCTGGCCCAGTGCATCATTCAAAGCCCTTGTTTCCTTGTTGATCTTCTGCTTAGATGATCTGTTCATTGCAATGAGATGGGTGTTAAAGGCCCCTACTATTATTGTATTGTTATTAATGCGTTTACTTAGTTTTGTTATTAATTGGTATATATAATTGGCTACTCCCATGTTAGGGGGATAAATATTTATAATGGTCAGATCTTCTTGTTGGATAGACACTATAGTTATAATATAGTGTCCTTCCTCATTTTTTATTATAGTCTTTGGTTTAAAATTTAATTTGTCTGATATAAGAATTGCCAGGCCAGCTTTCTTTTGATGTACATTAGCATGATACATGGTTTTCCACCATCTCACTTTCAATCAGGAGGTGTCTTTGGGTCTAAAATGAGTCTCTTGCAGACAGCATATCAATGGGTCTTGTTTTTTTATCCAATATGATACTCCATGTCTTTTGATTGGGGCATTTAGCCCATTTACACTCAGAGTAACTATGGAAAGATATGAATTTAATGCCATGTATTATCTGTAAAGTCACTGTTTCTGTATATTGTCTCTGTTCCTTTCTGGTCTATGTTATTTGGGGCTCTCTCTTCACTTTAGGATCCCCTTTAATATTTCTTACAGGGCTGGTTTAGTGACCACAAATTCTATTTTTGCTTGTCCTGGAAGCTTTTTATCTCTCCTTCTATTTTGAATGATATCCTAGCTGGATAAAGTATTCATGGTTGCATATTTTTCTCACTTAGCACACTGAATATATCATACTAGTCTTTTCTGGCCTGCAAGGTCTGCTGCCAGTCTAATGTTTCTACCGTTGTAGATTATGGACCCCTTGTCCTGAGCTGCTTTCTGGATTTACTATTTGTCTCTGAGATTTGCAAGCTTCACTATTTTTATGTCAAGGTGATAACCTATCTTTATTGATTTTGAGAGGGTTTATCTGAGCTTCCTAGACTTGGATGCCTGTTTCCTTCCCCAGATTAAGAAAATTCTCCACTTTAATTTTCTCCAGTATACCTTCTGCCCTCTCTCCTTTTTCTCTTCATCTGAAATCCCAATTATTTTAATACTATTTCACTTTATGCTATCATTTATCTCTTGAATTCTCCCCTCATGATACAGTGGTTGTTTGTCTTTCTCAGCTCCTTTATTCCCCATCATTTTGTCTTCTACATCACTACGTCTCTCTTCTGGCTCATTTATCCTAGCAGTTAGAAACTCCATTTTTTATTGCATCTCATTAATAGCCTCTTTTATTTTGACTTGATTAGATTTTAGTTCTTTTATTTCTCCAGAAAGGGATTTTCCAGTGTCTTCCATGCTTTTTTCAAGTCAAGCTAGTGTCTTTATAATTGTTACTTTGAACTTTTGTTCTGACATCTTACTTATATCTATACTGATTAGGTCTCTGGCAGTCAGTACTGCCTCTTGTTCTCTTTTTTCTGAAATGAATTTTTCCATCTTGTCATTTGTGCAGAAAGTAGTTGCTTTCCTATTTGTAGAGCTGCCATTATTTTTTTCTTAGATCCCCTATTGAGTTCTCAGGTGTTCAGAGTGATTTAATGGTTATCTAGCTAATACCTGGGATCAGAAAAAACTAAGGTCTCCTACTCCTCTGCCACCTGGGACTACTTGGATATCCTGAATTTTAACTGTACTTACTTCCCCCCTCCAATCTACTCTCCCTTCAAATACTAACATATAGTAGAATGGCCAAAAAGTAGAGAAGGGAAATAAGATAAGCAATAGCCACTGGTCTGGAGAAACTGAGAAGTGATTCTATATGCAAAGCCAGCATAACCCTCTCCCTCAGGATAGAAACATACCTCCAGCAACTAGAATCAGATAACTGCAGCAAAGTGAAAACAAAAAAAAAGATGTGCCAGCTTCATGCACCAACAAGCCACACATCTAGCAGCAGCTTTGCTGGAAAGCTTCTTCCCACTGTAGTCTGGGCCTCCTCGGTTGGACAGAAGCCTTTGCAATTGCCCTGGGCAAGTTACACCTGTGGAGCCTGATCTGCCAACGCCAAGCCCCACAGCTTCATTTCCACAATATGGAGCAGGTTCAGAAAGGCTCAGGATAGCTTCCCTTCTTTCTCTTTCAGTTTACTTCACTCACATTCATTTTTAAAGGCTATTTGTAGGACATGAATAATACATTTTTTTCCTCCCCCAAAAGATCAGACCATTTTCCCAGTGGTATCACCTGGTTTTTGTGCATCACTTTGTGCTTTTCAAAGGCTGCCATTGCTGTCACCTCCCAACACACTTGAGGTGGGTAGAAAGGTGCCTCTCCTCATGCCTCCAGTGAGAAACTGAGGCTCCAGGAGAGCTGAAATGCTGTTCAGACCCCAGAATCCAGCACCTCTGGCCCCCAGGTCGTGCCTTAAGTCACTCTTCAGTGACCTGTAGGGACCCACGGCTTACACTGTGTGGAGTGGCAACAGAGTCCACCTGGACAAAACCTGGGTGAGCTGCCGCTCCCATCCCACCCAGGCTGCCTGAGAAGGTGCTCTGTGGACCTGAAGGGAGGAATGAGGGAGAGAAAACTCTCCAAGGACATACTGAAGAACATCTGGAGCTGAGCATGGGATTGATTCAAATTTCATGAAATACTTGTCAAATACTCACTTTGTGCTGAGAACTCTAAGCCAGGCTGGATCCTATATGCTCCTCAAGGGCCTTTCAGTTAGGTCAGGCAAAAAAGTTATATGAGCATGGTATAACCAAGAAATGGTCATTACCTAAGAGAAACTGTGCTATGAGACACAGAGGAGAGGTGAACAGAGGGGACCTTAGGTGGCTTTTCATAGTCCTCAAATGAGAGAGCAGATGTGAGGGATGGTTTGAGATCAGAAATAGTCATACACACACACACACACACACACACACACACACACACACACACA